>CACVKI010138578.1:0-25255 GCA_902732785.1 Trichogramma evanescens | reverse complement strand
ACCGTACCGATGTGAGATTCGAGATACTGCTTACTTGAAAATTGTCTTCCACAAATATCACATGTATTTTTGGTACCATTATTGTGCACAGAATCAATGTGGGTTTTGAGATAATTCTTACTTGAAAATTGTCTCTCACAAATATCACATGTTTGTTTGGTGCCACTGTGCACAGAATCAATGTGGGTTTTGAGATTGCATCTTTGTGAAAATGTCTTGCCGCAAATATCACATGTATTTTTGGTACCATTATTGTGTACAGTATCGATGTGGGTTTCGAGATACTGCTTACATGAAAATTGTCTTCCACAAATATCACATGTATTTTTGGTACCATTATTGTGCACAGAATCAATGTGTTTTTTGAGATTACCTTTTAGCGAACATGTTGTACCGCATATATCACACGAGTGGGTAATACCTAGATGAGATGATTTAATGTGCTTATTCACATTAGTCCTATGTGAACATTTTTTTTCACATTTGTGAGATGTAGTACTACGTAATGTATCAGTTTGTAATTTAAGGTTATATTTGCTGTTAAACTTTTTTGTGATTCTTCTTTTTTTACTTCCTTGGACAATTTCACAGTCGACATTTAACTTCAATTGTTCTACATCATGCCGGAAAAATTCATCTTTCACTTTCGCCGTGATCTCTACTTTAACTTCGTTTTGATTTTTATAACCATCGTCAGGTAGTTTAATTACTGGCAAATTCATATTGGGCTTGACATCTTCACATTCAAAAACTATATCCATATCGTCATTGAGTTCGCTTTCGCGATTTTGGTCACATTTTCGAATGCTATGAGTCTGTGGAAAAATAATTGCTACATGAGAATTTTTATTATACTTACATATTTGATTACATATTTGATTATGAACTCTTACCGAATTTTCTCGCGGAAACGATAAGAGTGGAAAGTTTTTCAGATCGGGTTTCTCGTCAATCGTTTCATCGCGAGGCTCCTCCTTCACCCTGAAATAACCCCAATTAGGTTAAGTATTTTGTTGCGACACTTTTACAATTTCTCTCTCGTTAAAATGAGAATTACCTGACGGCACGATCACTTATTCCACTGGATTCCATATTTATCACTTGAAATTCCATTGACTTTTATAACCTCTTGGTGACGATCGATCGTTAACTACGCGGATCAACTGGCGAAGAGCACTGATCTGTGGCCTTTGTATTGGGCTCGTTCCGTTGTTCACGTGTGACCTCTCCAATAAGTGTGTCGTCCGGCATGCGGTATTTTGCCGTGCATATAACGCTGATTGCTAATTTCTATATAACCTATATGAGCTGCAGGCAGGACTATGAACAAAGCAAAATCATTGGAGAAGTGCCATTACTTATCGAATTCTTATCGATATTGAACAATTTTCTATACGAATGATTTATTATCCCGGAAAAAAGAGATATCAAATAATAGCTCGCTAAACCTCACACATTGCACAGGCGCGGATCCCGCAGCGGCAGCGCCACCAGCGAGCACGATCATGGGCTCGGGCACGTTCTACCTGCTGCAGCTGCTGCTGAACGGCCTGCTGGCCACCGGCTGGGCCCTCGGCTCGTCCGGCCTGGACCAGCTCAAGGTGGCGGGCATACCCGCGCCCGAACTCGTCGACTTGGCCGCCGGCGCGGACCACGGGATCGATATCGACGTCGACGATCGAGACAACAATAATTTCGCCACGGCCGAGGACAGGTCGCAGTCGCGGCCGACGACGACGATACAGCCGCTCCCGGGTCTGCTGTATCCGCGCGAGAGCGAGACTCGCGAGGTGCGTACAATATAGCGCATGAATAAAAATTTTATAGATAGATGTTTAGATTCGAGTGAGACTTTTTGCAGATAAAATCACTGGACGGACTGTGGGATTTCGCCGTGCCACCGAGCAACGACGTGCTGCTCGGCCACAGGGAGTCCTGGCACACCCGGACCTTGTCCAATGTGAGCTAATTTCCATTCACAGTTATTTTTTATCACGCCAAACGTATAAATATTTCAATCGCGTGTATCATTCGCATTCGGCGCAGAGTACCAAAGTGATGCAGATGCCGGTGCCGTCGTCCTACAACGACATCACGACGAGTCGCGCCCTGCGCGACCACGTCGGGCCCGTCTGGTACGAGAAGAAGTTCTTCGCCCCGCAGTCCTGGTACCAGAAGCGCGTCTTCATCAGATTCGGCTCGGTCAATTATCTCGCTCAAGTCGTAAGTTGATAATAATATCTGCAGCTTCTAATAGACAAATTCTCTCGTATACGATCTCCTTTTTATTTGTCGCAGTGGTTCAACGGCGAACTCGTAGCCAATCACGAGATGGGCCACCTGCCCTTCGAGGCCGACATCACCGACAAGATCCTCTACGGCCTGGAAAATCGCGTCACCGTCGCCGTGGACAACAGCCTCCTCCAGACCAGCGTACCCCAGGGCCGAATCCTCGACACCCCGGCGGACAACGGCACCGTCAAGGTCCAGTCCTACACCTTCGACTTCTTCAATTACGCCGGCATACACAGGCCCGTGCTGGTGCACACCAAGCCCCGAGTCCACGTCGAGGACATCAGCGTCGACACGGCCCTCATACGCGATCAGGGCGTCATCAAGTATCGGGTGCAGGTCGGCGGCGCCGGCGCCGGGGACACGACTCCCCACGTCGAGGTGGCACTGCTCGATCACGCCCAGAGGCTGCAAGCGAGGTCGACGGCCAGGAACAATCAGCTGGGCACGCTGAGGGTCAGCGAGCCGCGACTGTGGTGGCCCCGATCGATGAGCCCCACCCCGGGTTACCTGTACACGCTCGAGGTAACCGTGCTCGTGCCCAACACCTCGATAATCGACGTCTACCGGCTGCCCGTGGGCATACGCACGCTGCGCTGGACCAACACGAGTCTGCTGCTGAACGAGCGGCCCGTCTACTTCCGGGGCTTCGGCAGGCACGAGGACGCCGCCCTGCGAGGCCGAGGTCTGGATCTCGTCACGGTGGCGCGAGACTACGAGCTTTTGAAGTGGGTCGGGTCGAATTCCTATCGCACCAGTCACTATCCCTACAGCGACGAGGTCCTCGACATGGCCGACCGGCTCGGCTTCATGATCGTCGACGAGTGTCCCTCGGTCGACACGGAGAACTTTTCCGACGAGCTGCTGGCCAAGCACAAACGATCGCTGTCGGAGCTCGTGCGCCGGGACAAGAATCGGCCCTCGGTCGTGATGTGGTCGATCGCCAACGAGCCGAGGACGCAGCTGCCCACGGCCGATCTGTACTTCAAGGAGGTCGCGGAACACGTCAAGTCGCTGGATCCGACGAGGCCGATAACCATCGCCTTGGCCAGGAGCGTCTTGGTGAGTCATCATTAACGCTTTTACATACGCGTTCGCTCGTATAATTGACTCTCGATTCATAAAAATACAGGAAGACAAAGCGGGCCAGTATCTCGACATCGTGAGCTTCAATCGCTACAACGCCTGGTACTCGAACACGGGCAGGCTCGACATGATCACGAGCCGCGTCGTGGCCGAGGCCAAGGCCTGGCATCTCAAGTACAACAAGCCGGTGATGATGCTCGAGTACGGCGCCGACACCATGCCCGGACTGCACGAGGTACGTAACGCAATATGAAAAATAATAATACCAGATCGATATGATACCGATTTAAAACCGATTTATTTATGCGCAGCTACCCGAGTACGTGTGGAGCGAGGAGTACCAGATGGAGACCATGTCCCGGCACTTCGACGCGTTCGACCAGCTGAGGCGCGAGGGCTTCTTCGTCGGCGAGTTCATCTGGAATTTCGCCGATTTCCGTACGGCACAGAGTACGTCTAAGAAATCTAAGGATCGTCCTCGTAAACAAGGCGGCGGCGGCGGCGGCCATAAGAGGCGCAATAACAGAAACAACAGAAACAAGACAATAACGAAACAACGTTCTTTTTCAGCTTACACGAGGGTGGGCGGCAACAAGAAGGGCATATTCACCCGCGATCGCCAGCCCAAGATGGTGGCGCACCACGTGCGTAGGCGCTATCACGCGCTGAGCGCCAAGCTGGACAGGACGCCGGAAATGCCCGACGATCTCGACCACTACGTCTACTGCGGAGCGAAAGACTGCGTGTAACGTTACAATGAATAATAAAGATGATACACGATGACGACGATCACTGTAATTGCAAAGCAGTACAAATCGATGTTACATAAGGATTGACTATTTTTTTAAAATGAAAGAAACTATACGCGATCGTATGGAAGTAGAGGAAGAGAAATCGAGATTAATCGAGGGCATTTGTGTGACATAAATTTTTCATGTAAATAATTTTATATTATGCCGAGATCGTATGATATACAATATAAGATTGTAACGTTAAGATTGTACCGTGTTCATAATACTATGTATAATTTACACGATTCGATACACACACGGAAAATAATCCACATTAATATACATACACACACACACACATAAACACGTTTTCGTATTTAAAATAAATACCTATATCAATTACGCAACGAATCATTGTTTTGATTTCATTCGCGTCTATGAGCCCAAGTTTAATATACGCACGTGTGAATTTTCCGGCTGGACGTTAATAGCAGGTAGTACAATATACGCGCGGCGGTGCATATAAGCAGCAGTAGCTAGAGTGGACCTGTCAACGCGACGCAGTGCTGCATACAACATTGCGAATAATCGATATCGTCGTGCATATTTGTGCTGTTATACTACTGCGGCGGTAAGGCGCGCGCCAAAGAACAGCAACAGCAGCAGAAGCAGGCATGTTCAGTCGGTTCTCGGGTAGTACGGACGATGTACTGGGCAACAAACTCACCGGTTTGCTTTACCCGAGGGAGAGCGAGTCTCGCGAGGTGAGCTTTATTTGCGATAAAGTAAATATATACTTGCATTTAAATTACACCAGAGACAAGCCGAGGTGTAATTACGCGACGATGTACAGTGCCCTACATCAAGTGCCACTTCGTGTTACAGGTTAAATCGCTGGATGGCTTTTGGGACTTTGCTGTACCCCCTGCGGATGATTTGCAAAAGGGTCACAAGGATGCTTGGTACAGCACGAATCTGTCGAAGGTATGTAAAAACGCGAAATATTACGTAAAAAGCAACGCACGAGTTGATCGATATTCTTGTCTTATTCATCCTGGCTATGTAATAGGTGACGAAAGTCATGTCTATGCCGGTGCCTTCTTCGTACAACGACGTGACGACTTCGAGGAGTCTTCGCGACCATGTCGGCCCTGTCTGGTACGAGAAGACTTTTTACGGTCCTGTGGCCTGGAAGAGCGATCGAATCTTCCTGAGATTCGGCTCTGTGAACTACCTGGCAGAAGTCGTGAGTGTCTTTGTTTTGTTTTGTTTTATTTTTACAAGTGTATAGCATCAATTGTTTTTTTTATTTACACAGTGGATGAATGGCACTCTCATAACGAGCCATGAAGTCGGTCACTTGCCCTTCGAGGTGGAAGTAACAACATTTGTGTTACTCGGTGGAAACAATCGTTTGACAGTGGCTGTCGACAACACCTTGAGCAAACTCACTGTACCCCAGGGTAAAATTGTCGAAGCAGAGACTGAAAGCGATGGCCCTGTCAAGATGCAAACTTACACCTTTGATTTTTTCAATTATGCTGGAATTCATAGGTAATTGAACGTTATTCCAATTGACAACTGTCACCTTGAAGATGACTATTTATACAATTTTATTTATAGGCCTGTGCTGCTACACACAAAACCAAAAAACTACATTCAAGACATCTCAGTAGTAACAGAAGTATTTGATCAAGTTGCTATTATCAAATATCAAGTTGATGTATTTTCACTGAATGCCAAAGAAGTCATTAGACCTGGAGTCAAAGTAGATCTGTACGATGCAGACCGTAATAATGTATTAGAAAAGACTGAAATTGGATCGGAAGGAGTTCTAGAAATAAAAAATCCAAAATTATGGTGGCCTATTTTTATGGATAAAAATCCAGGATATCTTTATACATTAGAAGTAAGTTACGTTTAGTTATTTTATTGATTATGGGCTTAGAATTTAGAAATAACCTTTTATTGATGTTATATACATTTTACAGGTTTGTGTGACATCAGTTGACTGCTCTAAGGCAGATGTTTATAGATTACCCATAGGCATACGACAAATAGAATGGAATAATACATCTGTCCTTATTAATAAAAAACCAATTTATTTTCGAGGTTTTGGAAAGCACGAGGATGCTGCATTAAGAGGTCGTGGATTAGATTTAGTTACAATTGCCAGAGATCATGAATTACTTACTTGGGTTGGAGCAAATACTTATCGTACTAGTCATTATCCTTATAGTGAAGAAGCACTAAATTTAGCTGATAAGTATGCATTGTTTATTAAGATCATTTGACTGCAAAAGCTAAATTAATGAATACAGATTTTTATTCAAGAATGGGCTTTCTCATAATCGATGAGTGTCCTTCTGTAGATACAGATAAATTTTCATCACAGCTTCTTAAAAAGCATAAGATGTCATTATCTGAATTAATAAGAAGAGATAAGAACAGACCTTCTGTTATAATGTGGTCAGTGGCTAATGAACCAAGAACTTTAAACAGAGATTCTCCTAATTATTTCAAACAAATAGTCAATCATGTTAAGACACTTGATCCGACTAGACCAGTCACAGCAGCTATTGCTGTATCGCCAGCTGTAAGATTCTCATAATCTTATTGGATATTAAATAAATTATGTAATGTTTTTAATCTAAATATTATTTATAATATTAATTTTTTTGAAATTTAGGAAGATAGAGCTGGTCAATATCTTGATGTAATAAGTTTCAATCGCTATCAAGGCTGGTATTCAAATACAGGTAGACTAGATTTGATTACACATCGCGTTATGGAAGAAATTCAAGCTTGGCATGACAAATTCAGTAAACCAGTGATAATGGCAGAATATGGTGCAGATACTATGCCAGGGTTACACGAGGTATAATTATTTTGGATACTTTTCCGGATTTATTTTCATTATGTAGCAATTTAATGAGTATAAAAATAACTGTAGTTACCAGAGTATGTTTGGAGTGAAGAATATCAAGCGAAATTGTTGTCTTGTCACTTCAAAGCTTTTGACAAAATGAGATCAAAAGGATACTTTATTGGAGAATTCATATGGAATTTTGCAGATTTTAGAACAGCTCAAAGTAAGAACACAAATTTTACTTGTATAACAATAATCTTATAAAAAATTTTATTTTGTATCATTTCAGCTTACACAAGAGTAGGAGGCAATAAAAAAGGCATTTTCACAAGAGACAGACAACCAAAAATGGCAGCCTTCCATGTACGTAAAAGGTACCATGCCTTGGCAGCTGAAGAGGGAAAAACTGATCCTCCCAATGATCTTGAAAACTATACATCATCGCACTATTTTTGATTTTAAAGTCAAATTATAATACTGTTATTTTACAATGATGAAATTTATGAATTAACTATTGTTAATGAAAAAAATATAAATTTTCTATACAAAATATAAAAATTGGACTAGTCTATTAATAATTCAACACACTCGAGTCATTTCTCTTCCTCCGGAAGGTCCTGCACAACTTTTAAGCACTGGTCGGCCAGCTCGACGAACAGAGGCTCCTTCATCGCCCTCGAAATGGCACCGGTCGGATCGGAGTCTTCCAAAATTTCCCGAACGTAATCCTTGAGATGGGGATTTTTCAAACAGTTCTTTATCTCCTCGCTCTGACGAAGTCGCTCCAATTTCTCCATCGGGACGGTCGACTCGGTCGGGTATTTGTAACTCTTTGGCGTCGAGACGACTTTTTGAGCCTCCTTCTCGGCCTCCAGTGCTCGGACGAATTCCGTGTCGTGCAGCAGATCGTCCTGTTTGTGTATGTGGTGGCACGACATCGAGCAGCTACGAGGGACGAACAAAAAAACAAACTATAACATTTTTAAATCACCATTTATGAATTGGAGCACAAGCGCTACTCACTATGGTCTGCGGCACTTGGGGCACCTGTAGCTGGAATTGTCTCGGCTGCAAACGCAGCATATCTTATCGACTGGCTGCTTCTTTTTCGCCAGCTCCGTTTTTTTCACTTCCATTTTTTTCCCTATCCGAAGTACTTATATTAAAATATAACCGTTATTGTCGATTTCTCGACGTAACATACAAACGAAAACAAACACGCGACACGAGGTACACGCAAAATTTAGCTCGCCGGTCGCTGAACTATACGTTCGAATACATTATACTAGCCTGGCAGGCGGCATTCGACACGTGCGAATCGTGCGATGTTTAGGCTTCTCGCTTGACACTGCGAAAAATTTCGCAAACTTGTCGGTGCGATTGGCTGAGGCGTGCTGCCAATGGAACGCGGCGGTAAGGTAGAGCGCGCCGTAATTAAAATTCAAAAGTTGTTGTTTTTAAAAAATAGTTTATTCATATAATTAATTCTTTGAAATTTTGATAATTGACAATAGTCGGTAGTATAAACATGTGCGATGTACGGGAGACATCGATAATAAAGATTCCTACAACTAAAACTTAAACAATATTACGACAAAAGCATTTATAAATAATAACAGAACTATCAATCTATTATACATTCAAGCAGTTATTAATTTACATAATTCAAGTTCATAAAAGATTTTATCGAAAAGTGGAGAATGCGTGTAAAGTTTCAACTTACAGTCATACGATTAAAAATGAAAAATACAATTTTGTAAGCCAGAAAAAGAAATAAACTCTTTTATTACCATAACATGGCCGCGATGGATTATTATTATGAACAATAATTCTATTGATAAAAATTCTTTTTTAACAAATAAATATTTTCGCTCGATCGGTAATGTACGAGCGATAATAAATTTTATTTTATATACAAAAATTTCAAGCCGTACAGTCGGTTATCCAGATCCAATGTAATTCATATGATTTCAGGATTTAAAAACCATAATAATACTAATTCAATATTTTTATAAAAATTTTCATTTACTTGACGATAGAACCGACTCGTACGAAGTCCTCGTACGAATCCAACATTATTTACATAAAATTCCCCACCTACTCGAGGATAAATATTTTTTTTTTTCATTCCTAAACGCTTTCCCATCTGGGCTTTGGAAACTATTTTTTTTTTCCGCATAATACCGCGCGCGGGATGAAATAAAGTTCATTGCACACGTACTACACATACGCATGGATGAATTTCCTCGGCTTTGTGCGGCTATACAAGTACGCATGCACAACATCACGCAGGAAATCATCGATCTCGCAGTAGTCGCGTACGCGACACACATAACATTGTTGAAGAATGAAAAAAAAAAAAAAAAAGAAAAAGAGAATCTAAACAATTACGCATCGGGCAAACAATCGCAATTTTCACCGATACACACATAACATCGCGTGGAAAACTAACGCACACGCCACGTATTATCGGCTGCAGCGTAGCAGTAGGTGTACATATAATACTCGCCTATCACATCACAATGGTATAAAAAGCATAAAAACGTAATAGAGTATGTAGAGAGAGAGATAGAGAAAGGAAACGCTCCGCGAGTATATAATGCAAATCAAACGCACGAGTAGAACTGCGCGTGTTTGATTTTTTTGTTTTTCCTTTTTTCTTCGCCGAGCACCGGACACATCACGCACACAACAACAACAACAAAAATAATCCAGAGTTCATTCGCGCGTAGTCGTCGTCGTCGTCGTCGTCGTTCACCAATCGACCAGAGTCAGAGCCGCCAGGGCCATGGCAGCTCCAAGCAGCAGAATCGTCGAATGTCCGCAACTCGTTATCGCCGTCGCGGAGTTGCGCCGCGACGAGGGCAAACGATTTATCCTCGTGTCCAGGGCGCCGTTGTCTTTGTTGGTGGTTCGCGGCGGCTCGCACACGGTGCCGTTCACGGCCTCGGCGAGGTTGCCCGTCAGTATGCGATAATTGTAGTCCTCCGGATCGAGACGATTGTACATGAAGGCTGGTAGGCGATCCGAAAGCACGTATATCGTGCCTCGACGATCGATCTGTAAAAAGGCATTCGTTAATTTATAATTTTTTTGTAATAATATTATACAATTGATAAAAAAATGGTTTGGCATTCGTCAGGTGTGAGATACATGCGATGCCAATTCGACAATGATGTAATTAAAGTGATATATTTTTCATTCGTTGGCCTTAATAACTTGGAAAATTCACGACGTGATTTCTTAACTCTTAATAGTTTAACGTCCTATCGTTGCCAACTTTGAACACGATTTTTGCTCATTTTATCGGCAAGTGTGTTGATCACGCGGTGTGTGTTTTGCCATCATAGCGCTGGGCTGCACAGATACATATTACATACACGCGCGTAGGGACGTATGCGAAGTCGATCCCTATAAGTTGGTGCTCTTCGCATAGGCACAGTTTTTCAAAATACACCGCGAGCATACCACAGCACTGTTTGTTAGTCTTTCAATGCAGTAAGATTGATGTGTAATCATCACAGCGAGGTTAATCGTTAGCGAAATTCCAAGTGATAAAGATGGAATGTAGTGGTTCGTTCAACAGTGATGTCAGGTAATTTCCATTTTATGATAATTAAATTTTAAAAATATTATAACCTAAAAACTCAAATTTACTGGAATTATTTCAGAGTAAAGGAGGAGCCTGGCGATGAGTCGCTCAGCGGAAATAATTATGAAATGATTGACGAAACATCCGATCTTAAAAACTTCAAAGATTTACCACTTCTTCCAGAAAATTCAGTAAGTTTTGATCATTTTTACGTATGATAATACATAATTTGTAGTTGTTATTTTATGGAAATTCTTACGTAGTTGAAATTTTTCTACAGACCCTCATGCTTCGAAGATGTGACGAAAATCATGAAAATGAATCGAATGAATCAAGATTTGAAGACAAAGTCGAAATAGTCGCTGAATATGAAGAAGTGAAACCCAACATTAAATCATTAACAGTTAACAAAATTGACGATGATTCTCTAAATCACTTGGGGAATGTAAAAGATATCAATGATTATAAAACTCAAAACATGATTAAAATAGAACCAGCGAAAGAATTGAAACAGGAATGTTTTTGTGACGCTGCAGAACAATTGAATTTAAATCTTGACTGTAAGCTCAATGACGATATGGATATAGTTTTTGAGTGTGAAGATGTCAAGCCCAATATGGATTTGCAAGTAATTAAACAAATTGACGATGGTTATAAAAATCAAAAAGAAATTAAAATAGAGACCTCAGGGAAAGTGAAACATGAATTTGTTGGCGACGCTGCAGAAGAATCGAATTTGAATATCAATTGCGTACTTTCCGGACAACATAAAAATAAAAGAATTGAAAAAAAATTCAACAGCGAACATAACCTCAAAACACAAACAGGTACGGTGCATAATGATAAATCTCACGCATGTGAAATATGCGGAAAGAAATATTCAAATAAGACAAATATGAATGTGCACATTAAATCATCCCATCGAGATATTATCCACCCGTGTGATCTATGTGGTAAGACGTATTCGCATAAAGGTGATCTCAAAAAACACATCGACGCCGTGCACAATCGTGTCACACATCTATGCAGTATATGCGGAAAGAAATTTTCGACCAAGAATAATCTCAAAACTCACATTGACGCGATGCACAATGGTGTCAAACAAACATATGATACATGCGGTAAGACATATTTATTAAAAGGTGATTTCCAAAAACACATTGATGCTGCCCATAATAGTGCCAGTCATGCATGCGCTATTTGTGGGAAAAATTTTTCAAGTAAGTATTATCTTAAAGCTCACATCGATACTGTGCACAATAATTATTCCAAAAATGCATGCGATTGTTGCGGCAAGAAATTTTTACAATTATCGAATCTCAAGGCTCACATTGACGCGGTGCATGATGGTGTCAAATATGCATGTGATATATGCGGCAAGATGTATTCACTAAAGGGTAATCTCAAAAAACACATCGATGCTGCTCATAATGGTGTCACATATGCATGTGCTATTTGTGGAAGACAATTTTCAAGTAAGAATTATCTCGAAGTTCACATCGATACTGTGCACAATAATGGTACCAAAAATACATGTGATATTTGCGACAAGACATTTTCACAAAGATGGAATCTCAAAACCCACATTGATTCTGTGCACAGTGGCACCAAACAAACATGTGATATTTGTGGCAAGAAATATTCAGTAAAAGGTAATCTCAAAAAACACATTGATATTACTCATAAGGGTATTAAGCATGCATGTGACATATGCGGAAAGAAATTTTTACATAAAAGAAGTCTGGCTACGCACGTTAAATCTCATTTTTAACAAAAAGTAATCTCAACAAACACGCCAATTCAGTGCACAATAAAATCATCCATTCATGAGATATGTGTGGAAAAAAAATTCACAAGTAGGTAGTATCTCAAAGTCTACATTGATTCGTTGCATCATTCACGAATTGCAACTTAATCAAAGTATACATTTTAATTTACATTCAGAATAACTATAATTTAAAGATTTTCATTTGTCACAATATTAAGAGTTTTTCCAATGTTACAAAGGCTTAAGTTTTGAAAAAATCGAACAAATTTTTGTAAGTAAATCAAGCACAATGTTCATTTTAAAGCTAATAAAATTTTGAATCTCTCGAATTAATTGCAATTTTTATGATTACTCTACACGTCCACGCAACTCAGCACATCAATTTTTTTTTTTTCATAAATAAAAGCTTCAACGTACGAAGAGCTAGTTGTAAAAAGCAACGATATTTTCATTTATTTCGTGCAATACAGGACGTACCTTGATGTCATTGGGAAAGACCATGGTGACGTTGTCCATGTAGACGCGTCCCTGGCGCTGCAGGGTGTAGCGCGAGCCGGCGCGCCAGCAGGCGATCGCGTTGAGATTGGTCAGCGCGTAGACCAGCACGCCGCTGGCCGGATCGAGGAAGCTGACGCTGCTCTGGCCGTTGGGTCCGCGCGAGCCCAGCAGTCGAAACTCGTGGAAGCCCTCTGTGTATGATTCGCAAACAATCGCCACGAATGAGTAGTTCATATATAACAGCGAGAGGAGCAAAAAAAAAACAAAATCGGAACTTACCGGACGTGTCGGCTCGCTTGGGATCGCGCAGCAGTCGCGTGCCCACGGAGAACTCGGCCGTGCTGGTGAGCGGATGGAAGTACAGGGTGCTGTAGCCGTCGTCGTGGGGCTGCAGGGCCATGCCCAGGATGCCGTCCGACCAGTGGAACACTACGCCGCCGACGTTAAACTCACCGGCCTTTGAATAATAACAAAATAAATAAATTTAACGATGATAACGTGAAATTTAGTGACGTCGAGATAATTGCAGATATATACAAGCCGTGTATATAACAGTTAATAACGATTCAAGGCTCGTTCGTTCGATAAGGAGCGCAGCTTGCAGAAATCATAATTTTCTGTGTCATTGCAATTATACCGTTGGCTACTACTACTATACTGCGAAGATGTTGATATTCAGTCCCATTGTATGGAGATTCGTGTGCGCGGTGTGTATTTTGTAGAAATCTCGATATATTATTAAAGCGTGTCAATGATCAACCGTGGCGTTATACAAGCGCTTATACACATAATTTAAAAAAAAGGAAAAATGAAAAGACTTTAACTGCCAACTCACGGTAAAAAATAGTCGCTGAAAAAAACTGCGTTATTATTAATTAAAATTGAACGATAAAAGTTAGTGGTAAAAAAAATTTCCAAATCGAACTGCAAAATTAGGTATTACGACACAGCAACAACAGCAGCAACGCAGTGTGCATCTCTTTTTACCTGGCTATGCATTTATATATGCGTGCATAAAAGCAGTGCACGTATACGAGTTGGTAATAATTACCCGCACTGAAAGTACACCTGAGTACATTTCAAACGAGCGGCTCGTAGTAGTAGCAGTAGTAGCAGTGCATTAGAGGAAAAAATAATCAACTAATACGACTCGTTGAACGCATAATATACTTTATTATTTTTTTTTTTTATTCTTCTCTATCCCCTCGGCATCGCACGTGGAAAACTTTCTAAATATATTCGCGCGCGTGCTATAGCTCGAGTTCCGCGGCGGCGATCGTTTTTCCTTAACTAATATTAACGAATTCGCTCGAGCGGCGGCGGCGGGGCCCCATTAAACTTTCACGTTAAATGCGATACACATGTGTCTACTGTCCGTGTGTAGATATCTGCTATATAGTCAACATGTGTAATATATTTGTCCGACTGTCGAGTCTGCGTACGTATGTGTGTATGCGTGTGTATACGATGTATGACAAACGACAATTATTGTTCCCATGAACTTTCTCGGACTCGACTGTATATATATCCCGCAGAAAACACGCACCGAAGCTGATATATCTCGCTCGGCTAAGCAGAATGAAAATCGCGGAGCGGATAAAACAATTTTCTTCTTCGGCTGTCACGTGCGGCTCGCGACTCTCGTGAAAAATATATATATATATATATATCGTATACGACGCGAACGCGATATAAATATTCTAATTGCTCGAAAGAAAAATATATCACGTCTCTGTGTCCCTATCTGTCTCGAGCTCTGCAACTCGTGCGTGGCACGTGTGTATATAACGTAATTGCATACCTGCATGCAGCTCCGAATGCAACGCGGAATTTCGCTTGGAGAACGTGTGTGTGTGTGTGTGTGTGTGTGCATGTGTGTGTTGTATTATAAGCGCCGCTGAAGAATGTCATTGATCGCGCCAAGGTCTCGCCGCGCGAATAATAATAATAATGTAAGGATACGTACGCGAGCAGAGAGAAAATCCCTTCGTTATACTTGTAAATTGCGAGAAACGTAATAACGTTATATACTGTATATATCCTTCAATTTGGCGTGTCTCGATCATTCGTGAATATATATTACGTAAATGAGCTATATAGCGATGTACCGAAGTCGGTCGACAGCTGTCGTTTTGCGAATTGAAAAAAGTGTGATCCGAGAAATCGATTGATCCCGCGTCTCCGATCCGACGATCGAGATATCGCGTATTCTCGAGTTTTGCAATGCATTTCATATATCCACGACGCGATTTTTTTTTTCTTCGCTCACCATCGGATCGGGATGAAAGTAGTGATGCTTGATCAGCCACGAGCTGTCCCTGCGCCACGAGTAGACCACCAAGCCGGGCCCGCCGAGATCGGCCAGGTAAGCGTGAGCATCCGCGCAATCCTTGCTGTGATCCTCGACCACGAGATTGGCGAACAGCGAGTCGGGCGTCCTCTGCTCCTCGGGTATGGCGTAACGTCTCAACAGCCTGTCCTGCCTGAGATCGTAGACGAGGAGACTCGGGGCGGACTGCTGCTCCGGCGAGCCGAGGATGTCGCTGAGGCCCGTGTCCAAGACCCACAGACGATCGCAGCGATCGGCGCGCATCCGGAAGGGCGACACGATTTCCGGCGGTTGGCCGTCGTCGCGATACTTGTGCGCCTCCCAGGATGGATAGGGAATCAGCGGCGGCGATTCTCGGGTATCTGTGTGTAGCAATATCAATCGTCGATCGATCAATTTTCCATGAAATTTTCAATTGTAATTGAACGACGATTACGAAACGGCTTCATAACGCCGAGACACGTTCGTCGGCTCGTAATTCGTGCCACGGATCGGCGCGCAATGTATCGTGCGCAATCATCATCATCATCAACAACAGCCGCGATTACGAGAGAAAAAATCACTCTCACTCTCTTAATCTTCTTCTCTTGCGCGGCTTCTGTATAACAATAATGATACATCCTCTCGTATACTATACCACGTACCATTGAGCCTGATGTAATTCAAGCTCGCGGCTACACCCTGCCTCCATCTCGGCACGGTCACGAAGAGCCGATCGCCGCCGACCTCCAGGCCCAGCGGCAAATTGTCCGCGGGATTGTACGAGGGAAAGGCGCGTCGAACGTCGTCCTTGTTGTCGGGAGGCCAGTCGAAGTCCAGCTGCTTCCATTGATAAGCCACGCGCAGACGATCGATGCCCTGCACGGTGGTGGAGGCGCCGATCGCAAGCAGCAGCAGCGGAATAATAAGCGCCGCGGGCCTCATCGTTTTATTTAATTTTTCTGCCTACTAGTTACACGTGCTGCGGCGCGGATAACAATAACAATGCGGACAGCTTCTGGAGCTTGATTACGCCTGCAACAGAGAATGATACGGCACGAATAAAAAAATTTGAAATCGAGCGAATGGAAAAAAGGAAAAAAAATCTCGTCATGCACTCGATTTATGCTTGATATGTATATAATATAGCTAACTTCGTTTTGTGTATATATATTGTGCATGCATAATAGAAAGTTCTTTCGACTGGTCATGGTCGAGTTACCGCAGGATAGAAAGGTGCTGGCGATCGTAATACGACGTGTATGTGCGCGCGCTGTGTGTCGACCGCTCTGTAGCGGCCGTCGCGCCGATCGCATTTTTTGGGCTTCAATGTCTGCGTATACGTATGAACCTTTATATAGATAAATTTGACCGATAGCTCGACTCGCGCGCATATACGATCACTCGCGGCACAATTATAAATCGAGCATATATATAGCACTATATGTAGACGCGATCTTTGGCAAAAGTTATAACATGCATGTGCATTTTATGTGTTATACACGATGCGTTGCCGGCTGCACGATCTATAATATATGCCGAGCTTCAATTTGCTAATTTTTTTTTTCTCTTCTTTTATTACTCTTTTACTCTCTCGCTAGGAATATATACACGCATACGCGATTGCAGCTTACGGTAAAAACGGCATTCTATGCCGTGCGAAGCGGCGTGAAAATTGTGCATATATATGCAGCAGGATTTTGCCCATTCATACGGAAAACCAGTCGATCGATTTTTCGCGAGTTGCGCGATCGTAATACTACACCATGGCGAGCAAGAGAGAGAGAGAGATAAGGGGCGGTGGAAAAAAGGAGAAAAAAAAATCGGTTGGCGGAACGAGAGAGAGAGAGAGAGAGAGAGAGAGAGAGAGAAGGAAGAAAAAATTGAATATCTTAATTGAGTAATAATAACGGTAAATTCGAGAGAATCCTAGATCTCGAGGTTTTTGCGCTCGACTCGAAAGTAGTAGCGATATTAGAAGATTTTCCCCTTTTTCAATTATTATAAATATGCAATTATCCTTAATGATCCGTATTCGTGGATTTGACTTGTGTACACCTATTAAAAGATCGAGAAATCGAGCGTTTAAAAATAAAAGTGCGAACTCTACCGTGTATACAGATACCGATCGCGATTGTTTATCCTGCCTGCCGGTCGCTGTCGTCGTCGTCGCGTTGTTTATTCGAGAACGAAGTGGAGCATCCGATTTCGAGAATCGACTTTATAGTGCGGATCGCATTACGTATGTACACGCCACAAATGACTTACGAGCTTATTTTTTCTACTATACACTACCGCAGCGCAGTAAGAGGAGCGGAGAAAGATCATTGCAATAATTGATTCCAGGAAACTTGGCCGCGTGGACCTCGAATTATTCGCGAGTCTGACCTTGAACCGGTCGCACCTTACGTAGGCTCTCGTGCCGCGCCGATATGTAAGTCATCTTCTTCTCTCTGTTCTCCGCGCAGAATTAACGATGTGACAATTGGAAATCCATACACACGCGCGTGTACGAAGTTTCGCGAACGCCCGTGTGTAAACTAGGCAAAAATCGTGTCGTTATCGTATATCTTGTTGTGGTGTATCTGTGTGTGCGCCGCGCCAAATCGACATGCATGTGCACGCGCTGGGTTGTTATACTCGCCGAGTATAAATACAAAATGCGATCGTAAAAGAGAAAGCTCTCTCGGAGCGGCGCACGCGTAAACTTATCGTCGCGACGGAAGCCTTTAAAAATTCGTTCGTCGCGCTCGCGATTTATCCTTTTTTTCGTGCTTTGTTTTTTTTTTCGTTCCTCGAGCTTTTATTATTTTCTGTATATATACGTATGCGACCTCGCGCACGCGGATCACGAGGCCGAAATGCCGGGTGCGGTGGATTTTCTTTTCTCTCCTTTTTTTTTGACACATGCGCACGCGGTGCATTCGACGCGGCGCGCACTCATTTACTTATGCAATTCGCGTATTGTACAAACATACATACACGCGTGCGTACGTATACGCGAGCTCATTTTACTGCATGTAATACATAATGCGAGAAAAAAGTAAAGTTTGATAAAAAAAGCAGAATTCAAAAGCTACGCGAGCGAGCGTAAAAGTTTTTATTTGCGGCATTCGAGTGCATTATAAAAGCACGCGGTGTCTTTCGAAATTATTATTATTCATTATTCGCGCGTATACACGTGACAGGACTTCTCGAGTTATTTAACGCCTCGATGTCGCGCACGGCTGTATAGAGAAAAAAACTCGACTTTCGAGTTGCGATTTTTTTTTATTTCTATACGATAAATGTTAATTAGGATGCATTTGCAAAGGATTATTGCGTTGGAATTACTCCGATCGACCGATATCGAGTACAAAAAAGTATCGCTCGCAACCGGTATCGTTTTTATTATGCAAAAATAACGTTTTGCACGAGGGTGATACGCAGGATTAGTATGATTTCGCAACCGAGCATCGAGTTCGAATTAGAATGCTGCTATCTCTACAGGATAAACGATTGAAATAACTGTAGCACCTTGATAAAAACTTGCACACTCGTCAAAAAAAAAACAGAATGCACTCGTATTTTCGAAACACGACACTGTCACTTCACGTAAAGTTTGTGTGCGCACTGGATGCACGCGACGATCCAAAATAATAGTATACAATAATAAATATGTGCAGCGCCGGCGAATCGGCGATCGGTGCTCGCTGTGGCGGTGCGCGCGAAACACTGCGGCTTGACGGAAAATATCCTACGAGCGCGGCGTGCGCGTCAACCAGCAGCAGCGGCGGCGGCCGATTTGTATGTAATGTGTACAATGTTATTCCGCACAATACTGCCGCGTATCGAAAGGAGGGGTTGCCATCCGAGCCCATTCGATTCTTATATGTAGTGCTTTTACATAGGTATATAATGGTGCTGACGCGCGACTATACGCGATCGGTTTTTCAGCCGAGCAGAGATGACACATAGAAATGTATGAATAAGGAGTCGCGGTTGCGCTCTCGATTGTGACGTAGCGCGTGAGAAATTGTAACAAACGGTTTGAGAAAAAATGATATTTGAATGGTTTAACCCTTTAACGCCTGAAATGACCATTTTTGGACAACATTTATAGCGATGAATTACAACGACTGAAAATTGTTTAAAAAAACTTTTCAGATATCATTTCTTACGTAAAATTTAATGTACTTTTCGAATCCGGGGTTAAAATTTTCATAAATTCATTTAATAAAAAGTTATAAACAATTTTGTAAAAAAAAACATGAAATTTCGAGAAAAAAATCTCGTTTAACTCAAATTTCAACGCGGAAAGAAGGTTCGCTTGCGCGTCTCACGCATTGATTTGGTCAATGGCATGTATACTTTATTGTAAAATAGTTATAATTATGAAATTCAATATGGCGATCATAAATTTGACTCCCGAAGACCTGTATGTCATAAAATGATTTCGACAATTTTTAACTTGATAACCATCAACTTTACAATAAAAAATTGTGGAATAAAAAGTGTTTAGGATTGATCAAAAAACACGCCTGATTTTTTGCAGGATTTTTGGAACGCTTTTTGGATTTCTGGATAACACCATTTATTTTCAAAACTTTTTATTAAATGAATTTTTGAAAATTCTGACCCCGGATTCGAAAAGCACATTAAATTTTACGTAAGAAATAATATCTGAAATGTTTTTTAAACAATTTTTAGTCGGTGTAATTCATCGCTGTAAATGTTGTCCAAAAATGGTCATTTCAGGCGTTAAAGGGTTAATTTTTTATGAACGTTGACCCGTTAATACAAAAGTACATTTATTTTTTACTCAACAACTATCGACTTTGCAGAAAAGCTGTATAGATAAAAATGGTTTAAAATTGTCCAAATAATACGAGTGAATTAATTCCAAATTTTCCGAGCATTTTAGGAATTTGGGAAAAGGGTTAGATATAAAAAAAATTAAATATTTTTACAAAAATGATATTTGAAACATGTCATTTAATATCTTAATTTATGTAAAATGGATGAAACAGTCATGACAACACTAATAATAGTTGAAAATAGTTTTTAAACAAAGTAAGTGTTTATTCAGTTCAAATCAAAACATTTTTTTAACGTTACGATACATGAAAGTTGAAACTTTATTGCATTCAAATATCTCGGAAATAATTTCATTTTTTTGAAAAATTAAATACGATCATGTACTGTCAGTATGTGCCTTTTAAGTAGATTCTGGTATGCAAATGATTCGCGACAAATCTCACATTCGAAGGGTTTGATCCGATCATGTACTACATTTATATGTTTTTTGAGCGTACCTTTTTTTACAAATGATTTTTGACAAATGCCACATTCGAAAGGTTTGCTCCGATTATGTACTGCATTTATGTGAACTTTGTGGTCCCCTTTGTGATCAAACGTTTTGCGGCAAAGGTGACATTTGAAAGGCTTACTCTGATTATGTGCTGCATTCACGTGAATTTTGAGGGTACCCTTGTGTCTAAATGATTTGTGACAAATCTCACATTCGAAGAGTTTGCTACGATCATGTACTGTATTTATATGATATTTGAGGTTACCTTTTAGTCCAAATGCTTTACGACAAATCTCACATTCGAAGGGTTTACAACGATAATGTACCGCCATTATGTGAGTTTTGAGATAACCTCGGTGTAAAAATGATTTCTGACAAATCTCACATTCAAAGGATTTAATACGAGCATGTACTGCAGTTATGTGAGTTTTGAGGTCTCCTTTTCGGGCAAATGATTTGTGACAAATGTCACATTCAAAAGGTTTGCTTCAATCATGTACTACACTTATGTGGATTTCAAGGATATCCTTGCGACCATACGATTTGTGACAAATGTCACATTTAAAGAGTTTATTCTGATTATGTGCTGAATTTATGTGCCTTTGGAGTTCACTCTGGTAACTAAATGATTTGTGGCAAATGTTACATTTGAAGGGTTTGATTCGGTTATGTACCATATCTACATGAGATTTGAGGGTACTTTTGAATCCAAATGATTTTTTACAAACATCACATTCAAATGGCCTAATTTTTTTATGCATCGTATTTTTAGACTTTTTTTTACTTGTTATTTCCGTATCAGCTTCTTGACAGATTTCTAACCTATGTGATGATTTTTTTTCAGCATTGTTTTTATAACTTTTTTGTTCCTCACACTTAATCAGTTTTAAACACGAGTTTACATTCAATGGACAATTATTATCATAATTAAATCCTTTTTTTATCAAAACTATTGGACTTTTTTCACATATGCTCTTGGTCTGATGTTCTTTTTCTATTTTCACAATAGGTAGGCCACTTTTATACTCAATTTTGCAGTCGGTGGCTGATGGAGACGGCAATTCATGTTGAACGTACTTGCACTCAAAATCAATGAATATTTTTTTATCGAAACTTTTCTGTAACGTCATAGCTTCATTCGACTGATTTGCCTAAAATTAATATTGTGAATTAGTTTTCGTACAATAAAAAGAAAAAAGAACTCACATAATGGAACTCACTTTAGGTAATTCAGGAAACGGGAAAGTTTCAATTTTCACGGTCTTGCAAGATCGGTCCATCGAATAGAGAACATAATCGTCACCTGCATTTGTCCAAGTATCTCTCGGCTCTTCCTTCACTCTGAAGAATATAAATAAGTTTAATAAGGGATTGCTCAAAAAATAATCATGGCTGTATATGAAATATAAAAATGTTTACCTATCTACGTCACTGTTGATATCCATCACTTCCGTGACTATTACGCCTTGTCCCTGTGATTATTTTTCGATGTACACTGAGAAATTATTCGAGGTTATAAACGGCTCGAATAGCCAACACTACACTTTGATTTCACTCACACACTTTTTCGAATACAGTTTGTCAACGTTCGTTTAAGAACTCAGTTTCAGAACAAGTGCACGGATCAATCGTCGTAATGCATCAAACTATAGGTGATGCTGCAACTGTTATATCGAATGGTTCGTAGTGCGATCATGGGCGCTTGCATAACAAAGAACTAATGATACGTCGCGAACATCAAGATTTGGCGCTCGTGTGGGTCCAAATGTTTTGTTTACGTTCGACTGGTGTACATCTCAGTGCACGGCGTTAACTTGTGCAGACCTGCGTTGTTTTGCAGCGCGCCAGGCGATTAAATTCTCCGTATTTTATTAGCATGTAGAACGCGCGTACACAGTCCGCATCATGACTTCGAGTCTCATCCCTGTGAGAGCATGAAAACATTAATTCAACTAAATACGAAGATTTACCGCAGTTATTCGAGTGAAAAACGTCGTCCCCGTGTCAATATTTTAGTCTCTAATTATAAGGATTTTTTTATGGTATCGCTCATACATCTCTGCCGCGTTGTAAAATCCTCGTCGTTTCATGCACGAAATAATCGTCCGAGCACCCGAATCAATTATCGCAGCAATTTTACAATCTGTCTCTCTGTCTTGCTCTCGAATTACATGTGTCACGCAGCGTGCGAGAAACGAGATATATAAAATTACATTTTAACGCGAGCGGCTTAGTTGATAAATCGCGCCTATGCTGCCAGTAGTCGGAGCGGAGAAAGTTCATTTTTTTTCGTAATGTACTTATTTTGTTATTATTATTATTATTATTAATAAATCGCAAATGACGCATGGCCATGGTTCACGCGCGCTGTGTATCTCTCCAGCTATATAGCAACGCAAATCGATCGACGCGCATAACCGAGGAAAATTGACAAACGATCGAGCAAAAATCGGCAATCGAAATTTCATCGCTTCTACCTCTATGCAGCGCAGTATAGCGCGTAGATATTAATATTTAACGCGCACCGACCGACATCCTGCTAAGTATATCGGGCATGTGCAGTTAAGTATATTGCGATGAACTCGTGTATACTCCAAGCATGCAGATAGACCATCGCTCGGCCAGGTACATACCTGTTCCGCACGCGTAATTTCTCAACGCGACTGCAACGCACGCACACACATTAAATTCTCTATGTACCTGCACAACGCACTCCATTGAGCAATTCGCTAATAGCGCACGCGTACAGAGAGAGAGAGAGAGAGAGAGTGCATCGAACTTCACTTACACACATATCGTCGAGAAAACCGAATTATTTCTGCCTGTAACCCGATGGAGCGAGAACTCGATGGCCGATTTATCTCTCTCGGTCGCGTTGTCTATATGTTTGTAACAGAACTTTCGCTGCGTATTATAATGAGTTGCGTGCGTTATCCTGTAGGTATACAATTTTTTTTTATTGCGTGTGTAGCTAATGAGAGGAAAAAAAGGAACGAGAGGCAAAAAGGATTCGATTCATTCGTCAGGGAATCGAGAACGGTATCGAAAATCTCGATAAAAGTTTTTGGTTCGTAATTCATCGAGCGTAAAGGCCATTCGCACTGTATATTGTAGGCGCTAGTATAATAGTGTGAAAAGCCATTACGAGTGTGCAGCGCATCTTTCTCTCGATCGGTGTAATTACAGTTGAATAATTAACGCGATGAGCGACGTATGCGCAAAAGCTATATACATCTGTGTGTACACACGGGAGTAACGAGCCCATATTTTTTCCTTTTATTATGTATGTACAGTACTTACTCACGAACCGAGTTAAAGCCAACACTGACGCGGCTCGTGTAAAAAACCCATGTAGGTACAGGATGATGGAGTTTACGCACATCGTTTGCCGCGCGCCATGATGCGCGAGCTCGTTATAAATACACACGCGCACGACCCCGATGCGTCATGGAATGTGTGTGTATATGTGTGTTACGCAGAGGAGAGAAGAGAGGCCAGGAGCAAGAGTGCAAAAATGTTATAGCGTGTGAATAGCATAAATAAATAATAGAGATCCCGAAAAGGACTTTATAAAGAGAAAAAGAGAGGGGAAAAAAATCATCGTTCGAATTTAATTATACACATTATACAGCGGCGGCAGGCAGAGGCTGACGGCATTGGCTTCGTTTGATTCTTCGATCCGGATAATATACGATGCGACGATTGTTCTCCTTCTTTCTGTTCGACATTATGTCGTTTGTACAAACGTTTTGTACTTTTTTTTCCTTTTACAGTATCGAATCGATATGGCGAATGAGAAAATCAACGCGCGTGTCTTGTACAAATAATTCCTTCTTACTTTTAAAATCTGATGGACTCGCGTATAACTCAGATTCTTCCTTACTTTATGTACTTTTGGATAATTCAATTTAAAAAAGTGTATACTTATTTTTGGAAAACTATTTTTGAATAAACTAAATTTTGTCAAAAAAGAGTTTCTCGCACATTTTACGTATATCTTGTGAAAGACGATTGATTTATTAGAAAATAATCAACACGAGGAGAAAGTCCTTGTGATAGCAAAAAAAAAAAGAAATTGACAATCCTGTAAATGATTTACTATATGTAAGTATTGCCTCACTAAGTAAGTTTCAATGCAAAATTTGCTTTTTATACATGTTAAAAATTGAGCAATGCAAACTTCAAAAAAGAATATGTATGAAAAGGAGTGACGAGCCTATTTTCAATTAATATTTTTCAAATAAAAAAATTCATTCTTAACAGGATGTGCCCAAATTGTTGGGTCAATTTTCTAATATCTCTTATTTTAAAAGTCTAGAGGAATTACTCGTAAATGTCTCTTTGCTGTTTGTGTTCTCGTAAATACATTTTAACATTTCTTCATTTTTAAGTCTATTGGAGGCTTGGAATTCTCAATAATTTGACGATGCGTAATATTTACTAATATCTTGCCATGACTTCCATAACTCGATCGTAAAGCAACGTCTTCACGTCTTTCGCAAGCACAAAGTCCAAATGATTGAATTTTTCATGCGGTACAGCTTCGACCACCTCGACGTTGGGCAAAACTTTTGATAGATAAATGATATTCTAAAAATTAATTTTGAAAATTGTTAATACGAGTAGAATCACGAAACAGAATTTTAAATTAATAAAAAATTCTTACGTGCGGAGCTAGCAACATGTCACCGAGTCCGTAAAACAACGCAAAGGGTGTGGAAATATTTTTCAAGTTATAGGGAAGAACGTACGGTGTTCCATATTTTATAGTATTTTTTTCGGGTCCAAAGTCAATCGGTCTGAAATCCCCTGTAATATAGT
>CACVKI010138573.1:0-50439 GCA_902732785.1 Trichogramma evanescens | reverse complement strand
CCCCCCCTTCTCTCGTTGTTTCTGCCGATATATTATATTCACATTTACGTTTGTGTATGAGCACAAAAGCGCATCAACATTTATAAACGCGACGCGCAGAGAAAATGGTTAACACGTTGTTTGTAACTAATCGGGTGTACCTAAATGTCAACGATACATACGCGCTTGTGTTTGGATGCATGGCTTTCGTGTACTCGCGCGTTACTCTCAGGCATGTGTGAATCTGTATATATACCCATAAACGCACTTGAACAGCACTCGGTGTTGCAACGGTTACAACAGCAGCAACCAAAGGGAAGGTCGACGCGCTTGCTTACTCGTGAAAAAAGGTGCAAATCACTATGCAAACGAGCCAATATCTCTCTCGCATGTGTGCTACGATTTTTAATGCGAGAATATCTGCCGCTGCGCTGTTCGTATCTGATTGCATACACACTCAAACTTCAGTTTGAGTGCTAGCTTTGTTTTTATTTTTTCGACGTGATATGAGTTTTAAAAATGTTGTCGAAACTTACCCCAAAAACGTTCAGACTTTGGAATGGAAACAGTCCATCATATTATCATTGATTTCAAATGTGAACATAACATTTTAAAGTCATGATTTCAATCCATATTTAGTTAAAATTGCACTTTTCAAAGTTCACGTTCGGACAAGTTTTTGCAAGTTTGAACATTGCTTATTCATATCGCTTCATTGAACACTCCTTACTTGCTAGCTTGTATCCACATTAATCAAGGAATTATAAATTCATTCATAATTTTCCGCACACTCCACAATTTTCCATTTGTACAAAAGATGATCAAAAGAAATAAACAGGTCCGGTGGACTTTTCACAAGTGGATAATATTATACACTCGTTGGCTCCCCACTAATATTTTATTTTCAGTTGAAATAAAACTTGAAGAACAGGCGGTCTTGAAGCAGCACATTGTACGACCTACATAAAAACTAATAAGAATTTATCTTCCATTTTGACTCCGAATTGTCGATGCTTGAATACTTGATAGCGCATCATGTATCTTTCAATTCGAACCGGAATATAGAACAAATGTAATTTTCGTAGAATCATTTTCATTATTTTTCTCATTTGAAAAAAAAAGAAATTAATTTTCAAGTCATCGCTTCCAAGGAGCTCGTCCATGCATTGCGTAGGTAAAAAATAGAAACTTTAAATTCGAAAAAAAAGTTTAGCGAGGGAAGCCAAGGTGAACAGAATCTAATGCAAAAAAGCAATACGTCGTGATAAATAAAAAATCCGGCCAACCGTCTACAATTTGTGTAGGCATCGTCGGTCATTTGTCGCCATACCTCGGCGATGATTTCCCTCAGCAAATAGGATATGTAATACAGCCCAGCGGCGGTGGCGCGCATCCGCACAGCCAACGTCGCCGTCGTAGCAATATTTACGACAATAGGACCCCTCCATTGCGTTATTTTGGCTAATAAATATACATGCACTCGTGCACAAGCCATCGCCAATAATTATTTTCGACTGTGGTGTTGGTACTGCGCCGCAGCCGTGACTCGTCTCCGTGTATGTATAGAATATTCACCTGGTGCGACCACACAAGTTATCGTATGTTCCTCTGTATAATACATCTGTACTCGACTTTTCTGTATGAATATGTGGACGCGTGATTTTATTTCATAAAAAATGGCTTACCATTCGCATCTATACTATGAACGTTTTAGCATTATTTGAAATTGAAAACAAAAACACAGCAGCAATAATAATATCAAAGCTTATATGATTTTATTCAATATCTTAGTACGGTTTGATTATAATTATTATGCACGACGTCGTTTTCGGTAATTCTGACACTTGTGCGCAATCAAAGAATATCGTGTGCAACGCAAAGTACGCATATAGTTTGTATTGTGTATTTTGCATGTGTAAGCACAGCATCAACACTTAAAGGTCACTGTCGAATGGTCAACTGGCCATACCAGATTACCACGGATCTCTTGAGGCTATACCAAAGCTCGTTTCTGGCCGTAAACTCGAAGCTTTTAACGCATCACTGACTCCTATTGTTTGATTGTGATACTTTTTTGACGAATGTAAATGTATTGTCATACTTTAGCAATATTGTAAAATAAGTCCTGGGGGTGTCGGTTGGATGTTATTCTTGTCGACGTGACTGGTCACGAAAGATTGATAAATTAAAAAAAGGGAAAAATATTTTCAACGTACTGGGCAGCGTATAACAAAGAACTTTGTTTTTATTTTTCAAATATTTTCCTCTTTTTTGCTTATTCGATCAATACGCATATTACATTTATCGTGCATGTACGTTATATTGCTGTCTACATTCAATACGTCTAGTTAAATGTACGCTTTAAAATAAGTGAAAAAATTTAATAAACTTTGATTCAATCATTTGGATTCAATTTGTACTCTTCGTAATGAGATATATTCAGAAGCTCGAATTTTCGTAAAATCTGTCGGACAGATGAGAATAACAAAATTGCATCGATATGTGATAAAAACGTTGTTTCAACTGATAAAAGTGTGGCATCAGCGAAGAGTTCCTTTTTTTGGTTGACATGGCGAATGTGGAATCATTACATCGAGTGCCGAATGAAAGAAAAAAAAAGAGAGCACAAACAAGTAAGCGAGTCACGCTCGGGTTTCCAAAATAGATTGGCGCTGGGAGTTCGCTCGGCTGTAGGATATATAATATAAAAAAAAGTTTACTCGCTCACTTTTTTAGTATTTTATTTGCGCGACCCCTTGTGTGCAGTATGTGCGAACAGGCTTTATTGCTCGGAAAAATTTTGCACGTGCTCTCCCATATATGCTATTTATGTATGCTTTTGGACTGTATAACAATATTTCGGGTCACATTAATAATAAAGAAATGCGTTTTATTTGTAGATGAATCCATCAATTTTTCAAGAATATTGTACGAACAAAACTTTCAAATCAATAAATAATCAATTTATAGCTGTGCAATTCTAAATATAATAATATTAATATGGCGATTTGTAAACGGTTGTTTTTTCACTCGTCAAGAGAGGGAGTCAAATCCCGGATATCATAAGAATGATAAAGAGAAAAAAGAGCGAAAAAAACAAAGTGAAAAGGAGGATGAAACTAAAGCAATGGCAGTGTGCGCGCTTTTCGTGCAGTGTATTGATTTTCCACTACCCCCAATGTCAGTTATACAAACTCCATTATTCTTCGTATACGTTCTCGCGAGTTATAAAATAATTTATTGGCTTTATCGAGAAAATCAGTTAACTAGTAGTAAAAATAATATTACATTTAAATATTTCATCAAAACAGTATTTTACTCTTCCTCGCCCCTGCTTAATTTTTTTTCAAAAATTATAAGAAAAATTTTCAAAACTTCGTAACTATTATTGTTTGGATCATCGTTCTGACGGGGCGAGTAAATGCGATTTAATTCCTTAACCAGAGTTTAACACCAATAAAATAGCCTGTCTCGGAAAAGAAGATATTCAGAAAGTAGTCACGCGTTTTAAGCGAAGGAGAGAACAAAATGTAAAAACTCGCAACTTTTTATCGAGTTCGTTCGTCGTCTTTTGTCCTTTATACCGGGAAAGAGAGGAAAAGAGTAGCGAGGGTGAGAAATGCGCGTTATATGCCTTCTTTTGCCTCTATTCGACGTTTTCCACGCGGCTTTACGTGCGATTTGCATGTTTTTCTATCGAATTTTTCTCTCTCTCCCTTCCGACACAACTCCAACGGATTTCTTTATCTTGTATTTAGGTGAAAAATACTTATAGCGTTATATGTTCATTTTTTCCATTCTTTCCATGCACTCCCAGTAATTTTATCGATACGCAAGCCGTTTCAAAAATATTTACAAGCGCATTTGCAGGGTTTCCTCCGTTATGTGCTATTTGTACGTCACTAATCGTCTTGTTACACGAACAAAAAATGTGAAACCTCATTCTCAACTATATATTTTTTTTTTCAAATTCCTTGCATATTATCAAATCGAACCTCGTCGTAATCACCATCGTAGCATTATACATCATTTCTTCGTCAGTTATGTATATCCTGAACTCTGTTATCTCAAGCGAGCTGTACACTCTCTCCCTCTCTCTTCTTCTCTTTTTCTCTTTTCACCTACGTTTTCACTCACATGATGAAATATCCTTTCGACCAGCTTGACGCGTGTATGCGCTTATACATGTGCAGACGAAAAAACGAAAATGCATCAGAACTTTTCATACCAGTTGTACGAGCTCCGCAGCTTTATTTCAATGGAAACACTGAACTTTTAGTTGTTGAATTTTCGCTGTTTTATTTTATTTTTTTTCGTGAGCATAAACGAGCTTTAGAAGTATCGCGCCAGCTCGCTGTAAATATACCAACACATACACCTTTATATTTTTATCTCGCAAAGGAAGTGTAATAAGACAAGCATTTTTTGCACTTGGTCGAGCTTGTATTATTATCTATCTGCTTCAATTGCCTTTTCCTGATAAGTATCTGCTGTAAACACGCACATTTTCCCTTTTAATTGATCCATAAATTCAACAGTCCGTTTATGTACAGTTTATATTCGATTCTGACTATCAATTCATCTATTTGACTCTGCAAGTCAATTTTTTTTTTTCAATTATTTTCCCGAGGAAAGAAACATTTATCAAAATCGATTCAACGGAATTAAAATCCTTTATTTTTTAATTTAAAGAAGAATGTGCTTGATGTTTGCCAATGCCTCTGAGGGGAGTAAAAGTATAATCCGACGAAAATCTTTCTTTACTCTATATACGGAACTTTAATATTTTTATCGATAAGCAGCACGGTCAACCTCTCCGTGTAAGTACCCTACCTATACCAACACTCACGTATATATACATATAAGCCTGCCAAGCTACAAGAGTCAGTTGTCTATATAGTTATAGCGCTCTCGTAGCTTTGTCAGCTCGGCCAAGTTCGTCCATAATGTTACTCCTTTAAACCACAATGCTAGATCGCTTGAGGAAAAAACTACACACGCTTTTCATAAGCTTCGTGCAATGCTTTTTTCCTACTCGACGGAGCGTATGAATGAATTAAAGCTTTTTTGCTGGCCCAAACTCATGTGCTTATACTCACAGTTCGCAAAGTATTGTCAACATACAATCATAAGTTGGAGAGGGCCTAATGAAAGCTTGATATAAGCTCAATGTCTCCTGTCACCCATCTAATTTAACATTTCGTTGATCGAGCTGTCACGTGCAAAGCTACGAGTTGATGAAGAAAATAGATCGCGCAATTAGTTGTGGATGTGAATTTAAACTATGTCTGTAAATCAGCAACTATTTTCAATTTTTGGCAGCTTTCTTTCACTCTCTTGCCAATTGAAAATGAACCGCAGTTTTTACAAATAATTCTCTCATATGAGCTTTACGAATGTCTCATTAATACTATTTTTATCATTCATGGTAGTTTTTTCATCTGACAGAATTTTATTTCGATTTGTAGCTGAAAATGTGATTTCTAACGTGCTCCGCATAGTTGTATAGGACGTTTGCGCATGCGGGCGTACAGGAAAATTTATCTAACTGTGATCGTGAAATGCTTTTGATTTACTGCATCAATATAGCTTTCATTGCCGCACGGAGCACGTAATATCTTATACATATCAATTAGACTTCAACACATCGTAGTCAAGAATTCTCAACTTGATCAGCATATAAGACTGAATATTACAGCTCATTTTATTGAAAATAGAATGTATTATGTTCGCATTCTTACCATCAAAAAATATCTTCAGCTTTCATTTTCTAATTAACATTATAGTGTAAGGCTTTATTCCATGTACCTGAATTGTGCTACAAATGCGCGTTCCAGCAAGTTCATATCCTGCCAAGTCGATTTGTAGAAACTTGTAATGTCTATATGCTCGAACATGTGTGTGTATGTGTGTGTATATGTGTGCGTATGTGTGAATAACTTTATATATAACTTTAACTCTGTGCAATTTGACTTTGTCCAAGAGAGTCAAGCAGAGAAAGAGAGAGAGAGAGAGAGAGAGAGAGAGAGAGCTAATACTGTAACGTTCTCCTCGTTCTCTATCCCTAGCTTCGCGTCGCTACACCTTTTCGTTCTGAGCTTGCTTGGCTGTGCTGAGATAATGCACCTAATCTCACTTATACACACATTTTGGGGCTGTAGTTACAGAAACTCTAGAGATGTGGTAAATTAGTCTACCCTATTTACTCATGTGTAGACTCATTGATTCGGGGGCTCATTTTTAATTGAACTAAAAACTTTGTTGCAACGTTTAAATTATTGCAGAATTTTCTTGTAATTTTTCGATACAGAATCATAATAGTAGTTAGTAATCCAAAAATATAAGTGAATATTTTTTCGACCGACGAAATATAAATATTTTTATGAGATATCGAAAAATATTATGTGGATGAGTTTTTACTGCATGTATAGATTCTTTTTCCAATAGCGCACCGATATCGCATGTAGCGAAATTCGCATGCTTGAGTTATGGGGTTAATGGCGCGCGAGCTTAATGCGACTCTTTAACGTCGAGCTAATACTGCTGCAATCTTTTATAGCAATAAATGTTACTTGTTCGGCACGGAGCAACGATATATTAATCAATTTACTTGGTTGCCTGACTCGCAAAAAATCCGAGTAATTGCCATCCGCCAAAATAAAAATAAACTAATTCAATGATGAACTAATTTTTTTTTCAATTTTTCTGTTTCAGGTGAGTCATGGATTGCGATATTTAAATTAGTCAACGATACTAGAGCCGATTACTGTCAAAAAATTATTTGAGGTAGAAAAAATATATTTTATGGATTATTCTAAATTGAATTCTAATCGAACTTCAAACATCTCTCTGGACTTGCTCCACAAAATACATTGTTATAATAAATATTGCGAAAATCGATGTCGAGAATAACTGGGTTAAGATTTAAATCCGAAACACAATAAAAATGTCGCTCGTGAAATAAGCAATATTATTTTAGCATTCGCATAATTTTAAAATATTCTATTCGAGTTTATAAAATAATTTTATGTCGAAAAAGTGTTACAAGTACAAAAATGACTTCCACTCGGTTTCGTTCGATTTTTCTCTACTTCTAAAGGTATCTACGAGAGCTGTTTCTCGTTTCAAGCGACTACACAACGAAGTATAAGGCTCAGCTGAAATCTCTTACTTTCTCAATGTTGCTCGTTTATTGAGTTTTCTTCGCTGTGTATATATATGTAGGTGTACTCATAATGACTTTCAATTGAAAATCAATAAATCACGTAGTGTTGTATTATAAAACAATAGGTCTATTTATTTCCAATGAGAAAACGACAGTGGAACTCGAAATCACGTAATAACTCGGCTAATTTTGAATTATATTGAGCGGAAACTCTTCTCAAAAGGCACACTGCTGCTCAGCTACTGCTAGCTTTATTCTTGTGTATATATATTACTTATAATATACTCTTGAGAACTTGGAATTGCCGTAAACAGTTGGCTAATTAGAGGACAAGCAGAGAATGAGGCGAGAGGGAGTCAGAAACCTTGTCAGTTATATACAGTATGGAGCTGCATCGATGTGCAGCAATTAAAGCATTTCCAGAACACGTGCCGCCGGGATTTGTAACATATACATTAACAACTGCAACGAAATGGAATATGAATTTTGACTGGCGCAATTATGATTTCATCTGATGAGATTCCATTTTCCACATTTGCGCATCGAGTCGCGAAAGTAAATCCTCTAAATAGGCGTTCCAAAGCGTCAGTCACCGAAAAAAATTGTACCTTACATTCTCGCTAAGAATGTGACAAATTGATCCTATGGGTTATCGCCGCGAAGGCCAACGCTCAGTCGGCACGCGATGTATAATTGACCGCATCGTCGGATTCGTGCTTCGATATACACTCGCATACACACACGCGCTATATATAGCGTATAACAAGTGTACTTTGTACTTTGCACTACGGGTCACATTCTTTCGATACAAAAGAGAGAGAAAGAAGGAGAGTGGAGGGGCTGCACCAGCCACGAGATTCGCGTGAAAACATTGAAAGTTCCTTCGAGTTTTTTGGTGTGAGCAAAGCAGAGCAATAAAGTTATTATTATTTCTTTATAAACTTTCATTTTGAAAAGTGATTCTTGCAGGAGTGCGGAAGGGAAGAATACGAAAAGTTGCATGGTTAGTTTTACGGACGGAGCGAGTGCATGAATACAATGTTAAAAATTGTAAGATCAACTCAAGTTTGACCTCCTTTCGCGAAATGCACGCTCGTGAATCAGCTAAAACAAACGATAAGAACCTTTTTTTTCATTCCAAAAGCCGAGTAAATTGCGCTCGATAAAAAATGTTTTTCTCCCTCACACTTGAAAATGTTTAATACGAATTAATTGGCAGGCGCGCGGGGTTTCGCAAAAGTTTTGATAGAAAATCAAAAGCTCATAGCCTTTATGCGTACACGCACAGTGCCATTTGTACTATATGTGTGTAATATAAGTATATTTCTTTTTATTATAATATTTATTTTGCTTTCGAGCGGCGAACCGAGAGAGCGTCAAACATCTGCGCAGTATTATTATGATTTACAAGCATGCGATCACTCGAAATGGAATGAATTTATTCACTTCTGTATTCTGCAAATAGACTAGTTAATTAATCACATGGATAAATAGCCGACACGAGTCGAGACGGCATTAAACATTTTTCAACCGTTTTCATCTGTCGTCAGAATGAATATTAATTTTCACTCAATTTAAAATTATTTAACTTGGAATTATATGCAATCGAGCATTATTGATAATTTTAGGGACGAACATTGCACACACAGTTATTGTTAGGCATGGAATGTTAATCCCAAATTTAGTTATTATATATACATTTATTTGAATGCAATAAAAGTATGTTACAAAAATTAGTGAATACAATATAAATTAAGCGAGGTATTTAGATACGTTCTATCCTACATTCACCAAATGGCATTATTTACCAAAGCCGAGGCCTGCACTCTGCATTGCTCCAGAGATATAAATTAAACTAATTGATTTTATAATGCTGTATAGCTGCAAATTTTTTATAAAAAAACTTAAAGTCATTTCAAACAATGACAAATTATCATTATGGTTCAAGCTCTATTACTCGAGCTTGTATAATGTTCATTCAATATCAATGAAATACTAACAGTAACAGTAATACAACAATTATACTCTTGATTGTCTAGTATTACCCTACTATATTTGATCTCCAAAATATATCAACTTTGAGAATTATTTTTTTGTTATTGCATGAAAAATGTAATAAACTTTTTTTTAAATTAATCGCTTCCAAACTCCAATTTTTTTCTCACAAAATAACGCTTTTATCGTTGGTTCAATCAAATTCACTGGCACGATTTCACATTGATATAAAAGAAAATCATTTACAAGAGTGCAAATACAAGTAAAAAGTTTTCGTTTAGAGCTGCTAGTATAAGGTTGCCAAGCGCCTGCGCAGCATTAAAGCGTTGAACTAGCCCTGCATGCATAGATTAAGATATTATCATTGGCTCACGGGGCCATAGAAAACAACTAGGACACTTTTCAACAAAGGTTTGCGCTTAATGCTCTTCTCGCTCACACTTTGATAAATAAACACATCGATAATCAAGCCATCTCCATCTTCCTCGTTATAAACAGCTCTATAAATTATTTTATTCGATAATGCAGCTGAGCACCGACTATAATACACACACGCGCGCGCACGTGGTGGAATCGCGCTGACATCGCCAGATAATGCGCTTGATTATTATGCTGACATGGATTTGTATATCCAGCGATAATTTTTGCAAAGTGTCAATGCAGCGTGAAGAGAATGATTTTGTAATTTGATTATAACTCGTACCCCGCAATGTCAAAATTTGGCCAGTTTAGTGAATTATATGAAGAATAAATTTACGAAACAAGACCGATTGCGATCGATTGAATATAAATCTGTAAAATCAAGCAAGAGATTTAGTTGATCGAATATACTCACGAATGTTTATAATCGCTGAAGTTTGTAACCGAAAAAAACCACATGTATGCGTATGGTTTTTTTCGATCGCGCAAAAGGGGCCCAAAGCAAACGTTCATTTTTAATCGATCAACTTCAATATTTTTTAATCAAACGGACGAAATGCTGCTGACGGCATCGATAATCGATACAAAAAGCCACAAATAACACTTTTTCAGTGTGCGTGCTTACCATCGCGGCACACAAGCCGGTAGAGAGATGACTGCATGCACAGCGTATATAGTTGCAAGAAGAGAATCAAAATGCTTTGTGAATGCGGAATTTTCATTGGGCTTTTGATGGCGCATGACCCTTTACGCACACATGCGAGAACGTTCGCACACAGTCGCAAACGATATATACTCGCGCTGCGAAGCTGGCTTGGCTTTTACTAACGATATAATGTATTTGAATTTTTCGCATAGCTTTATTTTTAAAATGTTTATCTGTGCTTACGTATTGCCTCATTTTGTTGGCACTGTCAACTCTCATATGTCCCCTAATTTCTCATTACATTCGAATGTTGAAATATTTGTTATCATGTTCGTTATTTCATCTTTAAATAATATACACCTGCTTAGTAGATTATTAAATAATCTTTGAGGTTTTTTAGTAAATTCGGAAATTCCCTCAGATATGACAAAAGCTCATGTCATATGATAACATACAAGTACAATCTTCGAACCACAACAATGAATCGGTCGCGTAAAGCTGAAATATGTGTGGGTCCAGCTATATACGAAGTCGGTAATCTGTCAATCTGGTCGGGGGTCGTCGTCGTCGTCGTCGTCGCACACACACAAATGTCATCGGCGGTGTCATCGAACAAAATGCTTATAATAGTGCTCCGTGTACCCGTTCCGCCGTTAAATGTATTAATCAATGCTTCGTTGCGAGCTCGATCCTCCTACACAGATGTACATTCATCATTGCTGCGGCTGCTTCATCAGCTGCATAAAAATACCGCCAATTTTGCTCACGTCTATTCGATATTATACAGTTGCATTGTTGTATAAATACATAGCTCTTGGGTAACCCGAGCTCGCGAGTCAAGAGGTGGATATGTAAGTCGATAATTGGCAAGGGTTGAATAGCTGCTTTATCAGCTACCGCTTTATGTATACGGATAAATTTTGCTCGTGCTTGCGATCCTACCACAAGATATCTTTCTCTCGTCCCTCTATAAACTCACACACATAAATACACCAGGGATTCGTAATGCAGATTAACATCATTCTAGCTTTTTAAATGCGATTAAACTTTAATTATGCGCGCGCTTATGTATTTATGTAGAAACTTTTTTTACTCTTTATTACTTTACTAAGTCGCGTAATGGCTGTTGTATTGAAAAATAAATGAAAATACTTTAACTCGATAAGGTGTAAATAAAATTTTGTAAATGTCTTAGAGAGGGAAAAACAGCTGCAACGATACGCGATTGCATTCCTCTAAAACCCTCGAGGAAAAAAAAAAGAAAATCGACCGCATCGACTCGGCTGAGAGTGATACATTGTTTCTTCTCTTTCTTTCTCGCTTCCTCCTTCTCTTTCTCACTCTCGACATACACTCACCCGTGTGCATCGCAATAGTATAAACGAACTCGACTTGTTGAGGATTTGCGTGACTAAACAATCGAGAAATACCTTTTAATTACGGTAGTTTACACGATTTACTGTCTTGAATAAAATATAATGCTATTATCGGAGCTTTTCTATAATTTTAATGGGTGCTGCAGCTTTCTTCGTTCTTTGTTATATTCCATTCCACATTTCACGATGGTGCATTTTTATTGCTTGAAACAAAAAGCATAATTATAGCAGTTATGAACGAAATTTCAATTACTTCATAAATAAAGTACCGCAAATCTAAAATACCAAATTATAAATTAATCTCGTTGTAATCACTTGCTTCGTTGCTGATATTATCAAAAAATAAGAGAGTGCTTCATCACTCAATTTATACCGACAGGGGCGTTGCTGTGCACTACTCGTGGGCAAAACCTTGCTACAAGCGATATAAACGAGAAGTATGTATTTCTTAGATCTTTTAATTAGAAATAATTCAAGATAGGACTTAGTTTTGTTGTTGATGGCGTTGCGGCGAGTACTCTCCATTGACTTCTCGAATAAAAAATTCGTTAACTCGTTTCTTTACTCTTTTTTCCTTCCTTCCTTTCGGGTGCGTTTCTTTTTCACAGTTTTAAATGGTTTTTTTTATGCTTGCTTTAAAGTTTTCATTTTCTCTTTCCTTTTTTTTGCCTCAGATCCATTTTGAATCATCGCCACTCAATCAAATTCATCGCCAGTAAATTCGGATTATTACTACATCCTTCATTAAGTTTTAATTAGAAAATATATTATTAGGTTTATGATGGGAATTATTTTTATTAAGTTGTAATACATTTTTTTATTTTGTAACAAATGTAAACTTATATATTTTGGACATTAATGCAGTTTTGAATGCAGTAATTATCCTGAATAATATTCATTATAATAATAGCTACTCTATCTTAAGTGAGACTCACTAAAGCCAACTCGAGATTCATCATCCCTGGCACATTGACAATAATTATTCAACCTCGACAGAGACACTTTTCCAGCTCCACATACGAATGTGCCAACTTAAAATGCATGGCAGCGAGTATCCATCAAGGAGCGTGCACTCAGAACTTTACAACTGTATGACAAGTTTCTGATACACGACTAGCTGTTGCTTCAATTCTCAGCGTTTTCTACTATTTCAGATTTTTCAAACCGTCACTCGAGTTTGTAGCTCTTAACATTTGAATCAAAAGCCCCAAGTTCGCTGCAATGACTACTCGTTATGTTGTAACGATATCTTGCGGATCTATTTAAATTAAAAATACTTCGAGGTCCCCTTTTAAAAATTACGTTATTTAACGAAATAAGCCGCTAATATGTGGCCGTGTCTAAATGAAGAGCGAAAAATTATACTTAATTCTGGATATTCAGAGTTGCGAAGTGATACCCGCTTACCTACTAGTTGGTTAGTAATTCGGTCTATAGGAACTGAGCCCCGGCAGATTTTTGTCAGAACTCGCATGCGAGATGATATCCGAGATACTCAACATATGTCCAGCTTTTAATATAATACACTCATAAGAAGTGTAAAATAAGCATATAAAGCCCGCTTGTTCCTCGCTTTATGTACACAACAGGGTACATTATAACTTTATGACATGAATAAAAGCACATGCGAATGTGTGTAAATGTTATGGACGCGAACGAGCAAGCGCATGCGAAAAAAACAACGCGCACGGAGAGGTGTAACGAGATGAAAAGAGCTGCATGTGTGGCTGCGTGGCTGTTGCTATATATACTGGCTACAGAGAAAGAGAGATAGAGAGAGAAGTGAGAAAGAGAGACAGATATATAGAAAAAAAGTTCGAAGGATAGGTCGAATACTTGAGGGCTCTCGCGTATCCGGTCGTTGGCACGTTCGCTTGTTTCGTCATCCTATACTTTTTCTGACTTTGTCTTCCTCGTTCTTTTTCCCTTCGATCCCCGTACGAGGCCCTCACGCACTACACCCTATGAGTATGCGCCACGATTATATTGCTCTGCCTCTCTTGACTCGTCCTTCTTTTCCCAACTCATGCGCGGTTTTAAGGGTGCATTCATACGATCGTAGAATACGTGATTTTTCTTTGATGTCTTTCCAAAGATATATCTTTTATTTGAATGTATTTTCCGTAGTCGCTGTTTCGACGATGTTTTTTCAATTCACGCTTCTTTTTTATCGTCATTTTCAAATAATTTCATCAACTTTATTTGTTTACAAAATTATTAAATGTTGTACTTATTTCAAATAAAATTGAACTATTTTTTATTATTTTTTGGATGATTATTAAAATTTAAGCTTACTCTTGTTGGGTACGTCTTCTTGAGGCTCATGCAGCTATGACTAGCGATCGATATACAGAGCGCCGCCTGGCGCAATATTTACAAAGTTCCTTCATCGTCCCGGTCGATAAAATTTCGCTGAATAGGGTATAGCATGTGTAATATGATGTATAGCAAGTGGAGAGGGTGCAGGACTGGAAGGTGGAGCCCAAATCCGCTCAATTTTCAACCAACCCACTGCCTCCGACGCGCATGAAAATTCAATTTCCATTGGGATGCTGCAAAAGGTACTTAGTTTAGTTTAGTGAGCGATAAGTTTTGCTTGTGGTTATGAAACTTTTTTAACCGAGTCGTATAATAAAATATTCATTATTTCGAGAAAATTAGTTGTAGAATCCTACGCAATACTTTTCAAAAGTTACAAACAAGAGTAAAATATAATCGCATAAAAAAATTATTCAATATCCAATTATGGAGCCATAGTGTGTAAAAAATCGACTAATTTCTTCAGGAATCCTTTAATTATAAGATTGTATTTTTTACAGAACATGAATATTTTATTTGTCCTTGATTATGCTAATTTTATTGTATCAAATTTTATAAAATAGAAAAAAAACAAAAAGGTACATACCATTTTGTCATTAAACGTCACGAGTGTTTGGAAACTCGAATGGCATATTATGTGTACACATACGTAAGTTTAATCGAATTTCCAAAATCGATAGAGATTGCAAGAACTATTGGTCGCTTGAAAACTTTCACAAGGACATAACTAACCATTATAATGTAAGTTTGTAATCATTTCTAGCGAAACTTGTCGAGTTAAAGTAACACAAACGACCGCAGACAATAATTGGCACATGATGTTTTATGCATACACACACTCTTCTAAAACTTTAATATCGGTCATCGATTACCGTGTCTCCAAAAAGTCCGATCACGCGCAATTTGTCAGCAAGTTTGATGTCACTTGCGTCGGCGGTGGTATGCAAGCTATGCACGTCTCGCTTGCAATTTCCTTCTCTTCATAATCACGTAAACGATGTATTCTCAAGGATACATTTTTTGCTTGCTTTTTAGACATATCCTGCTGCAAAGAGAGAATAATCAAGAGAGAGAGAGAGAGAGAGAACAGCGCCTGAGAGCTCCCTACACCCCAACCCACCCGATCATGCTTTCTCAATCTACGCTTTCCTCTCTCTCTCTCTCTCTCTCTCTCGCTATCTCTCCTATTCCTAGCGCTCCTTTCTGTCGGACAATATTTTACCGGTTTTCAGAGGTTGCTATAGCAACTATGCACCAACCGAGAAAAGGTATCTCAATTCAATCCAAACTTCGTGTGTCTATTAAGCCTGTGAGTTGTCCCATTTGGCTTCACTTTTTCGCTCTTGCTACTTTGCTAAATGCACGTATAAATAAAGTATATAAATAAATGCAACATGTGCCCTCCGCCCATTCTAGCTATTGTTTACGTAGCCCTGTGGTTTTTTTCATTGTATGTCAAGCAATTAGCCTTTTCTAGCCAGTTTCAAAAATCTCATTTACGACCGGAACTTTTTATCACGTCAGCAGCTCCTTTACGTGCATATGCCGGCTCTTCTCTACCTTACTTAATGTACCTTATTTCTGCCATTTTATCTTTTATTCATTTCATTTAATTCACACTATTTTCTTTTTTTCGAACCCAGCCCGCTTATGTAAGTCAGCTTATTCCGTTATAAATTTTTAGAAACGATTCGAAGGAATAATTTCAAAAATTTTTAAATGACGTAACTCGATTACGAAGAGAGGTATTCAATTGAAAATTTTACTTAAATTCTTATCAATCAATCTCAAAACTAAAAAACGTATACTAATGTAATAAGAGTTTTTTATTTGTAAAAATTATGCAAGATTTTACTTTGATAACCAAAACTTATCGTGTAACACAACTGCCTAAACTTTTTAATTAGCTTCAACTAAATAGTCGAGTTCGTTGTTCTCAAGCTTGCTAATGCAGCGAAATTATCTTCCATTAGCTTCCAAAAGCAGACAACTTTTTCCTTTGTGCTCAACTTGTCTTCTTTTATGCTCGTCTATGAATTTCCAAAAAAATCTGGTAAGCTCTAAATTATTAAATTAATTTTCACCCCTGAGATTGTTAGTAAAGAAAAAGTAAAATCTGGTTGAATCCGAGTAAGCTGGAATTGCAGAAGCGTGATTCGCTTACGTTTGACTTTTTATTCGCTCACGCAAAAATGTTGACTCTGACGACGTAACGAGGCTGTGCGGGGAGTATTAAAATTTACAAAACAAGCTCAAATTTACTCAAGTTCTATAAGTTACGTTAATTCATAACGTTATATCGTTAGAGACTTAACCTAACCAAATACGAGCTTAGTTTAGTTCTAAAATGCACTGCGCGCACAGCGGCGTGGAGGAACTTTGATATACTCGAGCCAGGGAGTGAAGCGAGAGTGACGATAACTAGGTTGAAATAGCGCAAAGGGGAGCTCTCCTCGCTTATACATATAATCGATAAATACGCTAATGAGTTAGAATTGAACAAAATGTTGTATATTCGCGAATGTTTACGCTTGTACCGAACTCGAATCAAGTGAAATCTTTTTATTAAAAGAATCGCGCGAGCTAAAATTTTGTGATTTTTATTTTGTAAGGAATCGTGGCTTTCTCTCTAAACCGTATTTCTGTTATGTTATGTACTATTCGTCTAGATACAAAAGAGAGAAAGAGATATGAAGGCAAGCGCCAACACAGCTGACACGCCAATGGTGTACAAATCAAATTAAACTTCAGATGAACAAGGTCTCGCTGCAAGCTCGTTCCTGTTCACTTGCTCTTTCTCTGCTCTCTCTTTCTCTTTCTCTCTCACCCTCTCTTTCTTTTACTTAGTACATATCTTTTTCTTCGTTTACATCTACGCTCCATTTCATCGTTTCAACTGTATATGGTATCGCATTTTCATTAAAGCTCTGTCTAGTTTTATGGATTTTATCCTCGACCAAAAAGTCGGCTCACTTTAGCGATTCTAGCGGATTACGCAGAGAGATCAAGCCGAGTGTAAAATTTGAGTGAAAAGAGACTCGTGAGTGGAGTTTCAAACTAAAATAATATAATATATACTATGATAAAAGAAAAAGTGAACGATAAATTTAAATTTATGACATTTTTAGTTGAAAGTTTATTGTAGTAAAAAATTGAAAACTTATTTCGAAGCTTTTTATGAAAATCTTATAAATTTCTCATTTTCATTTCAACTTGGGTTATGTATAGTAATATAGAAAACGATTGATATATATTCACATAATATTTTTAGTTTCATTAAAGAAAAGTATTTCATTCAACTACCTGGATTAACATTCGATTTTTAAGTTTCATTTCATTGTGTTTCCAAATGACTGCTTTACATATAAAAAAGCAGCAGCTTTTTTTTATAAATTTGCACGATATAAAGGATAATTGAAAATCAGCAAAATGAATCGAAAATTCATTTTTAAAGTTTTTCATAGTTTTCAAAGTTTCAAAAAAAAAAAAAAAAGAAAAATAATAACGAAGGAAAAAGAGTATATTTACCATTGACTGGGAAAGTTTGAAAAGTTTTGAGTGACGCGCTTTTTGTGCATGCACGCACTCATGTTTACTTTTGCGTGTGCATTACTTTGTGCGAGCTTTTGCTTTTATTGCTATGACACGTTATTGTGTCTTGTCATTGCTACAGAGTGATTTTAATGGTTATTGGGATTAAAAAAATTATAGAACATTTTAATTTAGCACATGTTCTGAAAAATATTTTAATTCATACAGCATAAAAGGATAAAACGTCAGTATAAATTATTTTAAAACAAACATGAAATATATTATTAGCATCTTCTTTAATGTCGACTGTATTAAAAACACATAAAGTTGTGATAAAAGTTAATGCATGGTAGGACATTTCTCTATGTAATTCACAAAGTATCTCGGTAAGTTTTTGCACAAAACTGCAACCAAGTTTCAGGATGTTTATCTAATACAGTAGAACCTGTAAAATTATACGTTTTTTAACCGACGTTTTACGAAGTGAATCTACTATAAGAGGTTACCGTTTATATTTTTTAAAGCGTTTAAATAATTTTTAATATTGTTCAGATGTAAAATGATTTTTTTTAAATTTTGCTTGTATATTAAATATTTTATCTTGGTCTGTCATTATAATGTCAATAATTCGTAAAATACTCAATAAAAAAATTGGAATATCTATTTTACTTTATAAGTGGTCTATGCTGAAATTATAAAGGAAATAAGTTCGTGACTCAGATTTACACATTAATTAACTTTAACTAAATTACATTATTACACTTTAATCAACAATGATAAAGGTAATCAAAGACATCGACTTTTTGGAACGTAAAACAAATTATAAATTAATTAAAAAATTTTAAAAATGTCAAACGAGATGGTTATTCAACAGAGTAGTTTCTAATTTCCACTATAATCTTCAAAAGCATTCAATACCTTTCTGCAGCAGAGCAATTTCTATTTTTTACTTCCATTTATTTCCTTTTTGTTCATTTTTATACCTTAGAGCTATACTTCACGGTAGTACATTTACACAGCTAATTCGAAAAAGTATTCTCGAACTTCTCAGTCTGCAGTGCGCATATGCGGCAATGCTAAAATTTCAACGCAAAATTTGTACGCTAGAGTATTTTTTTCTCTATTTCTTTCCTCTTTGCACACATGGAAATATCGTTAAATAAAAACGAATCAACTGAAACGAACTATTCTATTCACTACCAAAAAAAATCATTATGCAATCAAATCCAAGGTATTAATAGCTTTAAGAATATCCTTAGCTCAATATTAATGGTCCTGTCACTCCACTTATTTACAGCCACTAATATAATTCAAGTTAATAAAATTTAAGTGCGAGATAACAAACTTAGCCTCGAAGTACATGTATTCATGACAATTATAAGTGGAAATGGCGAGTTTATTAAAAAAAAGATAACATAAGAATCCATATTTTTTACCTGGAGTATAATTGTGATGACTCAAAGAGTTCATATAACTATAAGAAAATAAAGAATAAAATATAAATAAAATTTGTTACAAATAGCAATGATGCAAATTTTGGAGCAACGCATGATGCGTAGCGTAAACAGAAACAGAGTATTTATGTGCAACCCTTGAATTTATCCCTTTACCTTCGTCTCTATCTCTGTGCACTTGTCCTGCTCTTTATCTTAAATACACAGTCTCTCTGCGTAAGTGTGTATGTGTTCGTTTGTGTCACGTAGAAATAGCCTACCGAGCAAGTTAGTGGTGGTAGTTACAGTAATGGAGGTATAGTGACAGCACCAGCCGTGGCTGGTATTAGTGTAGGAGGAGAACTCACTGAGTAATAAAGTGAATTTACTCCGATCTATTACCACTAGCGTCAGGGGCGAGGAAAACCGGGCAAGCTCTCTTTGTGTCGCTGAAAATGCGCAAAATTTCGAATTCTCAACGGACCTAGAATTGCTCTCTCTCTCTCTCTCTCTTTCTTTACCTTTCGCCATGGTCATTGAGCGAGAATAAGTTTCACGAGTGAATATCGGGAAAAATAAGCTAAAAGAGGAAGAAAAGCAAAACTTTAAATCGAATTGCAACGCTGAATTAGTTGTACACATACAATGCTCAAAGCGGCGCCTTTGACTGAAGTATCCAATTAATCGAGAACATGATATTATTTTTCATAAGTCAAAGTGTCAAGCTTCGAATCACTGGTTCAAGTGGAAAATCGCTCCATTATTAAGAATTCAATATCTTTAGCCATGCTTAAAAATGTGTTTGGATCCCGTTGTTAAGGCATTAATACGTCTTCAATTAAAGAGAAACGAAAAGCTTCTGTATAATATACACCAAAGTTGTAAGAAATTGAGAAGTTTTGCAGCAAAGCTTAATCCGAGTTGAAAATTTCTGAAAGTATCTATAGCACCTACATCTAAAGCTTTACGAAATTTTCACCCTCTTTGCCAAGGAAAGGCGAGGCCTTTTCATCACCAATGCGCAAGCTTCACTCTCTTTCTCTCTGGAAACATTTCTTAAGCATTGATTTATGTGAGTATATATTAGTCGCTCGCGTACAATATACACACAAACTTAAGAAAAAAAGTGTACGTTTAAGCTATTTTGCGTTATAATATTTATGTAACTGTCTTAATAATTGATATTTAATAAACTAATACAGACTTAGAGATGATATAAGCTCAAGTTTCATTCTTATAACTTGCTTCGTTCTGCGTTAGCTTTGATGTCTCACTTCTTGATCAATAAATTTCTAGCGCTATGGTCAGTAAAGTGGTGAATTCTTAGGAAGATGACCAATAAAGCATGGTGATTCGACCTAGAGGCCTAAGATACCAAATATGTGAACGGTTCATAAAGATTAGTATGCAAATACTAATGCAAAATGAACGATTTTAAAAATATACAGATAATTAATAAAATATATGTTTGGTCTTTCTTATAACAGAGTTTACAGAATAAAAGTAGTTTAACAGGTCTTATTTTAAAATCTTCAGTTAGCCTTAATCATTTGACTCTTGCGGGACGTGGCTTGTGGCACCAAACTATATAAAATAAGCACAAAAAGCATTAGGTTAGGTACGTCATTGACGACTTTTATGCAATGCAGAAGTTGCTGTTTTTTTACTCAAAAGTTAAAAATCAGTTAAAAGGCATGCTCCACGTCTGCTTGTAGATATATATACATATATTATACTGCAGTAGTAGCCCCTAAATCATAGTTGGAGCTGTAGTCTATCTGCTATACAATTATTATACCCCAAGCATCTCGCCAAGCCAATCGATACGCGCTTAATTAATCAGAATATCTCGAGTTCCCCCGCTTAGCTACATACACTTTTTCTTCGAATGTATATGCATACTTGCATGCGAGCGAGCTCGTATTATGACATGAGCGACCGTTTAGAAGCATTTAGTTCATTCGTCGTGACACCGCTGATTTTCACGAGCCACTGCATCGATGATTAATCGCTTGTGTCGAGTAGAGCGCCATGCAATTCTCTACCTCATTTTTTCCTTCAAGAAATTTGACTTATTTGACAAACTCGATTAGCCTTTGATTTCCAAGTAAGATAAGTTGATTACAATTATCATATAAAGATGATAATTGTTTGTACAAAACCTAAATTCACGAGACGTTATAGCATTGTAATGATATCGAAAATCGATCGCACACACCGAATATTACCGCAGCTGTCTACGCACACATAACTCGCTATGGCATCGGGACCAATAAGACACGCACGTGCATTTATTATTTATAAATCATACTTTTCTCGCGCCACGGTAAAGTTTTGAAATTTAGTTTGGCGCATGGTGGTAGTTGTTTCTCGCGCATGCGGAGACGGAAATTCAGCACCAATGAAATATCCTTTTCACGCATGCCGCTCGTTCACGCATGGAATATGATTTATTCGATAGCGCTCCTTTCTACATGTCACACGAGAAGCTGATCAAACAGCTTTACAGCAACCCTCGACTACTGTTGTAAGGAGTAAAAATCGATAGGTAAAAAAAAAATTATTTGTGAAATCATTGAAATTCGGGGGATGGACGAATGACGCTACATTTATACACACCTTTATGACATTGATAGGACAGGGATATTGAAATGTGAATGATAAAAGCGATCGATATTTACTACGTTCTGTGTATTTGTCCTTACATACCTGTCAATATGCTTCGTATAGTAAATACGTATACAATTGTTAACAGTTGCTTTATGTAGGGGAGAGCGGGATGTGTTGGCATGTGAGGTAAGTTGGCTAAATGGCATATTTTTCCTTATCAATGACTTGAGCCGAGATGATTTTTGACAACTTACCTCACATGCCAACACACCCCGCTCTCCCCTATTAATTACATATTATATAATATATATAATATAAATGTGTAATTAATATACATAAAGCATCTGTTTGCAATCGTAAACTTTTGGACCTCTCAAAATTTATTTATAAAAAATTCTCGTATTTTATTATTGAAAAATAAAATTTGATTTGAAAGATAAAAGGTAATGGTTGCTTTATTTAATAAAAGAATAACGATTGTTGAAAATGCGTACGGAGGCGTGAACTTTGTCGCTATAAATTTTCGTGTAGGACTACAAACTTGATACTACAACGTGTGTTTATTATAAATCAAAATGGGCGAGAAAATTCTTGAAAACTTGTTATAAAATGGCTTCTATAAAAAAATACTCGCAATTTATCAAACTAGTTTTCTTTTTGTTACGTGCACCTATAAGTAGTAGCAGTGGTAGTGGCGTTATCTTTTAGTTGTTCCGAGTGTACGAAATGTAAAATTATTATCATGACACTTTTTGCATGCACACGCGAAAATAAGCTTAATACGCAACGCATATAGCATTCATCTTATATAAAACATGTTTCGTGCAATATTATTACCATCTTCCGATGCGTAAGCGACTCTCCTGCAGAGTTTCCTGCGCGCACGAATTTAAATATACTCGCGTACATACACCGGGCAGAAAGAAACTCTTCGACACTGCTCGTTAATATTATTTACCACCATTGAAGTAAAGTTTTCTCTCTTTCTCTCTCTCTCTCTCTCTTCTTCATGTGCTCTTGTTTCATCGTTGACATGTCATGCCGTTACACATATGTGCATGTGCGAGGATGCTACCTTACACTCGTGTATACACATGAATAAAGTAAAGTTGCATTTGTATACTTTTCAAAAGGAATACACATTTTCTAAAAAATTAAATTTATTCGTATGCGTGTGGATAAATACGAAAAATTTCAATATTGTTGTTTAGCTAAATTGTTATTTAGCTAATACCTCCAAATTAGTTATAAGTATAAGGATATAATGAAATATTATTAAAGTTGAATAATAATTTACGTAATGAATTTTATTATATTTTCGATGAATCGAGTAATTAAATATTCAGACAGACCATAAATTTTCATAATGTTTTTTATGTTTTTTATTGTAAAAAGCACTAGTTTAGCGCGCACGTATTTTATCGTTGTTTTTTTCTTGTTCTGTGAATAAACCAGTATAAGCGAATGTTGACTCTTTAGAAAGGATTTTTTCTGAAAATGACGCGACTTTTCTATGTTCTGTAAATATGTATAGACGTAAAATAAAATGCGGCTTGCAGAATGTTACACGATGTAAAACATCGAATTTTGATCGTATACGCATACACACGTATTTATGATATCTATGTGTTATTTTCCTGTCTGTGTTTTTGCATACGAATATTAGTTGACTAGTTAAAACTTTCGTTCATTTTATAAAGATTTACGAATTGATTTATTTTTGCTTCGTGCGGAGGAAAAAAATTTAACCGCCACTCAGATCGAAAGTTTTAAATATTTATAAGTTTTGTTATTCCCCGCTGAAGCTTTATAATTGAAACCCCAAGCTATATAATCATCGAAAGCAATAAAGTTAGCTGAGACTACGTCGCGTATATGGATTTTAGCTCGATTAATTGTCTTAGTTGTATACGTATACGTATACGCACAAGCTACTTGAAATTCTAGTTGCAAGATAAATATATGCTCAGGGGGAGAGAATTTGAATAAAGTTTTGTATACTTATGTAGAGCAATATACTATCTTGAAGCTTTTTACGCTCTGCACTTGGGTTAGAAGTCAGAGTTCCGAACTGCAATGAACAACTTTATAAACCATTAAAAACCTCTATTGACGACTAATTTTAAATAGTTTACTAAAAATTACGATAGCTAATTTACCATTAAACAGTACGAGAAAAGAAAATTTCTTAGGAAAAACAAATAAATTATACAGGATTTTAACGCACAATCTTCATTAGTTCAGATGAAAGAATTTCTGAATTACGATTTGCTAAGGATGAGTTTATTGCATGCGCTTGCCAGTCTGCTTTATGTACGCATAAATAACACTTTGATTGTATTTGATTCATCAAAGCTCGTTTGCATGTAGTTCTATAAGCTCAGCGCATGTCCAGTCATTCGTTCATTTGAAATTATTTACGTTGAATCCAAATTTCCTGTTGCGTAGCTTTGTATGTGTGAGTGTCTACTTAGAAGCAACATTGCAAAGACATGAGTTTATTTTATGCTGGTATGTGCTCTCACCACTGTAGTAATTAATTTAAACGACACACGCCATAATTTTTAATTAAAATTTAATACTCAAGTTTTTCATAGGATTTTTCGTGATCAGATTTGTCTGTTTAAAAAGGACAAAAAAATTTTAAAACTCATGATAAATCTTTCAACATTTTTCTTATACCTCAGAGTGTTTTAAGTATTTTAGAAACTAACTAAATCTTCAAATTTGCGTCTGTGTTTTTCAAGAATAATGTGAAAACTTGTGTGATACTTATAACCTTTTCGATACTTTTTTAAGGGAAGTCAATTTAGGTCAATTTATATTGATAGGACAAAAAACTCATCAGTTGTATTTTTTATTTAAACTTTCATCTTTTTCATAACAAAAAACCTGTAAAACTTTATTTTATCATGGACGAAAATATTTCCAAATTCAAAGTTTACCGAAATATTATTTACAGAAAATAATATTACTCAACTGGGATTCTTGTAAAAAAAAAATTCCATCATAATTTTTAAATTCAATTAAAAGCTTATGATAAAAGAGTAGGTTGAAGCACTGAAAAAAAGGAACTAAATAAAACGAAATAAATGGCCTGATGAAAAATGAAGGTAAAACGACAGCAATAGCAACACTGGTTAAGAAAGTGAGTGTGGACGAACAAGAGGGTAAGAGGAGGAAGTGCGTTGTAAAGACTCGTTGCTGTGAGGGAGAGTAAAGCAGGGATATAAAGTCGGAGGCTCGGGCTGTAACCCCTCGTTTTGCAGAAAAAGCATATCCACACCCGTTGTATAAAGTACACTTATTTTTTGTGCCAGTAAAACATTTTTTACAAATGCACGATTTGAAAGTACCATTGTTTCAAGGTAGCAAAGAGAACTTTTTCGAAAATATATCTCAAACTAGCATCGGTATAGATGTCATACAAACCGTTTCTAATTATTTGAAAAAATTACCTTCGGAAGGAAATAAAGAGATTTTAATCTCGACCTTATACGAAAACTTTGTCAGTTTTTTAGCTGAATATAATTTAAATTCGTGTGCGTTGATTCCGACTAACAACTGAATGACGTAACTCAAATTATGAATTTATTTGAATGAATTATTGTATGAATCATTGTAATGAAAAATTGAAAATTCAACTAATCTGACATTAATCCAGCTTGAAATTTCTCTTACAATAAATTTACTGATTCAAACGCATTGCTACATAAATGCGTGTAGCGGGTAGCAGAGTAAACAGTAGTAAAACTTAATATACCTTTAAACTTGAACACTTATATGTGTTCTCTTGAGTGAGCAATAAAACGATTTACGCTGCAATGAAAAGGAACATCGTTCTTTTTTTGCATATAAGGTATATGAACAGTTTTTATTATAATAGAATTTTTGATATAGTGTCTTGAAAATTAATCTTGGAATTACTTTTGGTGAATGATAGAACGTTTCTCGTAGATTTCTAAACACGAATGTTCATTTTTTATACGTTTAGTGCTTGAAAATGAAAATTTAACCGAGGCCTTATTTCAGAGTTGTTGATGGCTTTGAACTACTTAATTCGCATTTTTTTTTGCTTCAATCACTTCTTGAAAAACAATATTAGTTTTTTTTATCAAGTGTAAGTATTCATTCGAAAGTTTACCTTTTTTGCTTTCAGAAGATACTTTCAGACAATTTTTTTATTTCTTGCACAATTTCTATAAATGAGGAAAGTGAAAATTGTTTTCAGGTGACTCATAAACTGACTTTACCCTAATGGAAGAAAAAAATGAAAAGTGCTATAATGTATATGATATAAGAACGATTGAAAAATCAATGTTTATCGAATGTATTCAAGTTTTAAGTAATATTGAGAATATACTTAGATTGAAGTTGAGCAATGAGATTCAATTTTTCATTATGCCATGCGTCAAATTTTTTACGATAGTAAATTTATAAGTTTTTAAATATCGTTAGATACGTCTTTTCATATTTGAAACTTTTGTTATTATTAATTAGAGACAAATTTATCACATGAATTTTAATGAAACACGAGGAAATTGTTCAAAGACTTTAACTTCGCAAACGAAATTATCATGCACGTCAAGTGATGACATTTTGATATTTAATTATAATATTCTGTACAGATACGAAACACATTTGGAGCATACGTGCCATTATAAATTACAGGAAAATATGTTATTTGAACGTGATTCGTTCTAATCCGATGTTACGTATAATTTTGCGTGCATACAGTATCAGCGTCGAAAGCAATTAGCAACCATTGCCATATTAATATTATCTCTCTACCTCTGCCTTGTATACACATAATGCGTACGAGAGAGTGCGCATTTACATGTAACAAATACTCGTTAAGGGATCGATTTACATAATACACATATGTATAACAAATTTTATACACATACATGTGTATAAAATCGATTTGACCATTGATAATTATATATTCCTAATTGGCGCACAAATGTAACTGCGCGTAGTTAAAAAATGAATAATAAAAATCTTAAAATTTTCACAAGCGAGTCTTCAATGAAAATGGGTACGTACTTATAATTTAATCTCGCGTGTTATCACGTGAAAAGTGACAAATCTGCCTAAATGAAAGACAGTGTTGCAACCCAGCCTGTTGATATTAATTTGTTCATCTCTTCTTTTTCATCTCTTATAGATTGTAATACGCAGTGCAGGGATGTCACATCTCGTATCACATGTATATTCAATGCATACAGCTACAGTACTTGAAAAAAAAATTCAGCTTCTCTCAATAACGAAAGCGTATCAAAAATGAAAATGATTAATTTTTTAAAAAACATAAGAGAAGAAAAAAATACGTCATTTACGACCGATGACGTATTATAACGGGCACATAACTTTTATAGCTGCTGCAGGCAGTTTGCTATAATCTGAATTAGATTTATGTTATACCGCATAAAGCCGTGAGTTCTGTCGCTGTTAGAATTATCAGCGTCGATTTGCTTGTGCGGATATAGGTGTAACGTCAACGATTCACAGACAATAAATGCAGTGATAGTTGAAAAACGATCGCTCAGAGGAGGGCTATGAATCGACCGATCTTATAGTAATCGTTTATCACAAGCTGTAAAGCTTATAATTTACACTTAAGCATGGAGTGCCCTTTTGCTGAATTCTACTCCACCTGCACTTCCCATGAATATTGTACGTGCATCAGCTTCTCTTGTGACACCAAGTAATACATATATGCCTCCGACATGTGTACGCGTCTACTCTCTTTCTCTCTCACTCTTTCTTTCTCTTTGTTACAAAGACAGCCAGACAAAGAGTGCATGCGATACACGTCGGTCGCAGAGAGAGTGGTAGAATATCTCTTCTAGCTTTGCGTATATGCGATGCGCAGCATGCGCTCCAGCAAAACTCGTCTGAATTTCGGCTTTTCTAATTCATTCTCTCTTTTTTCTTTTTTCTACCTGTAAACTGTGTAACATCTCTCTTTCTACTCTTGTACATTTGTCTCTCATCCAGAATAAATTATCCTCGCGCTCCTTCCGAGCATTTTTCGTTACTTTACATTACAACATAAAATAAAAATAAAGTTTTTGCATTAATGTACAATTACTGAAAAGAATTTTGAAGATGTTATTGCAGTCGCTTAAAGCTATATCCATTCGTCGCGAAAAACCTTTTTGTTTTTCCTTTTTTCCTCATTGTATAAGTAATATATAATCTTCGATTAAGTATAAACAAGAAACGTGAAATGCAGCCAAACCTGTCAAATGTTGGTTAAAGAGATCTGTGTGGATAAAGTTTAGAAAGTGCGTTGAGCTCAAGCGCAAACGAGCAATCTTTGACAAAAATTTCGTCATGCTCATTTTATAAAATTAATTTACAAAGTATTAAAATTAATTTTATGCAATAGTAGAAATTTTTTTTTAAATAAAGTGCATAATAATGTTGTGAACTGTAATAAAAAGTAAAAAAGTGTAAAAAAATGTAAGATTACAAACGATTTCGGATATGTGATACGTTTTTCTACACTTTTTTACTTTTTATTACAGTTTATTACATTTGTTTATCTATAATTAAAGAGATGTACTGGGGAGTACTGAGATGACTGAATTTGGTTTATATTAGGCATTTTCCCCATATGAGTTGTCCGTGAGATGGCAGGCGTAGCGTGTTTGATGTCATGCGCACAGTACGTTTTTCGTATAGGCGAGCGGCTTACCCACCAAAGTGACCCATAACCCCTAACTCTTTAGCGACTGTACAAAAGTGGTAATAAAATGTTTGTTACAACATTCTACTCAAGATGTAATAAACATTTTTTGAATTCGAGTAGAGGAACATATAAATAAACGATGAAACCGACATATAAAGAAACGATAAACGAGTTTTTAATGCATTGGCTGTCCGAAATCGTTAGCAATTTTACATTTTTTTACATTTTATTACATTTTTCGATTTAATATGATGGTTTTAGTTACTACTTTTACTTTTTCTTGAACGATTTTTTTTCCGTCGGGGAAGTACCGAAAAAGCGTTTTTGGGCACGAGTGGGTATTTTTCCGCACGCTGTGCGCAAAAAGCTGGGCACGTGTTGCATACAAAATTTTATGCAATAGTATGCGAAAAATACTTTCATTTTAAACGAGGCATTTTACCGCACACCAGTGTCCAAAATGAGGCATTTTACCGCACGCCAGTATCGAAATGAGGCATTTTACCGCACACCAGTGTACAAAAACACGTGCCCAGCTTTTTCCGCACAGTGTGCGCAAAACAAGCCACTCGTGCTGGCATAATCGTCATTCGTGTCTCTTCTCGTGCCAGCGTAGCCGGCAGTCAGGACAAACTATGCACTACCTGCGGTTATTTCATACACGAGCAGCGGTATTCGTTAACCGATAATGTATCGTTATTTAACTCATCGCAAAACTATATTTGTAAGTCCGATTAGAAGAAAAACGCACCAAAATCATATTCATTTACTCGCGAGGATCTTAATTCAGTGAAAATTTCCCGTGGCTCTTTTTGCTTTTTTGCGCTCGTAAAATCTCTACAAGCATCCTCATCTTGTTGTCGCGTAACATGTATCGATTTTCCATCGAATAAATTTACCTGTGCGCACTTGTATCTATTGGTTTGTTGACCGACAGTTTGGATGGCTTATTGCTATTATTCGCATTTCACTATCAAGATGCATATTCATATATCCGGAAGGAGATTGCAAGTCGCGGCAATATGTGTGTTCATAGAGGCATGGTTATTGTTGCAGTAGTTTTATCAAGTACTCACTCGACGAAGCGATGTTTAATTGTTTCAACCCCGTGAGATATAGACCGCGCAGCAACGCGAAGTGCAAGTTTTTGATTGAATTATAAAATCCTCGACGTTTATTACTAATAATAATTCCATAAAAACTTCAATTTTGATTTTAAAAAAATGAAAAAAATTGACAAATCGTAAAAAAAAAGAGTTAATAATATAAGAAACGTATAATACGAATCTCGTATCGGCGCTTCAATGAGTTTAAAGATTTATGGCCGCGTGAAACTGGAAAATAGGTTACTATATGTTATCATGATTTTGTAGCGTACATGTATTCGATCTCAATAAGCGATACTTGCCCCTGTACGATGCTTCTGAATTGATAGGCTATCGATGTGCTCAGAATGTGGAGCTGTATATCACCATAGCAACGAAACAATACGATCAACCTTATACCACCTACCCGACTATTCTCTTATGCACCGCAAGTCTACAGAGCACATATTCATACACAGTATTTGAAGGTGAGCATGTGCTCGTATTACGCGAGTAAAAGACAAACGACTTACTGTACACTTCCTAATTCCACACTGCTCTTTGCGATTCACAAGAGGCAGGGATGGAAACGTATTTTTGAGGGTTTTCGCACCTCGCAAAAATTAAATTACACAGACTGATTTAGGATATGAGTGAGTAGTTTGCGTATTACGTTGTGCAGCTTGCACAAAACAAAAGAAAAGTTGTTGAGATAAATATCAACGCCACGAATAGAAATAGGAAAAACAACAAGCATCGCTCGGCATTCATGCAAAAAGCAATAAATTGTTTACTTGCGTTGCCGAAGTGTACTTTCCTGAGCGTGTGTATATCGGCGAAAATCCACACATGTGCACGGGAGTACGGAGAGAAAAAAAGTTAAATAAAAAAAGTTGAGCGACGGAAGAAAAAAAATAACCCGCAAGACGTTCATTACGTGACAGGAAAAACGGAAATTCATACGAATAGTCTATGTATTTGTGTATCAAAAGAAAAATTTAGCATTCAGACGATAATCTCCTTTCTTTTACTTGGAAAGTCCAATTGAAAAATTCTTTCCAAAATTAAACTATTTTTTTTTAATTCAAAGCCCCTTTTGAGCCCTTTCATTTAAAAAATTGGGAAATGAAATCATACAAACGAAATTTAATCTCGGTTATGTGAAAATTCTCGTAGATAATTATAACAGCATTCATTTATATGTACATGTAGGGTCAGAGGAATTTATAATGCTGATTATAACAAAACCAAAAACTGCTATTACTTGCTAAATAATTCCGTTATGCAAACATCTGTTGAGAGCTGAATGCTTTCAAACTTTAGACTCAAATATATTACGATTGCTCGAAGGGTTTACAAACTGTTATGCACGTATAAACGTAACATACCTTTATTATAAATATGATAAGTCCGATACAGTTAAATAATCTAATTTCACTTTTGAAATTTCCAATTTAAACGATTTTATTTTTACAGGATGAGGTATTATCCATATCGGAAAAGGTCGTCATCCGTGTGCACGACTTGGCGACGTGCCTTTCCCCGGAACTCGAGTGGACTTACGGCCGATCTAACGTCTTGCCACCAACGCCACCGTCGTCTTTGGATGCTAGCCCACTGCATCCGCAAACCCTAACGAATCCAGGCCTGGACTTTTCCGATGTCGAACGCCACCTCAAGGACCTCGAATCGAACACGCTACTCACGAGACGAAGCAGCGGCAACGACTTGTCGACACAAAACAGCCGAAATCAGCCAAAGGTCGTCGTACTCTCTTATGCAAGGTACTGCCGTTATCGGGCGCTTATACGCAGACTCGAGGGCTCCGAGTCCAAATGGGCCAGCACAGAGATGGCGGCAGCCCTGGGTGGTTTCTTTGCATCAAACGACACAAAAATACTCTTCTGCAGGGATACATTCGATTATCCAGATCTAGAAACGCACGAAATGCTGTGCAATCATTTGGGTGAGTTTTCCTCAAGGATCAATGACCCTTAACTTCGTGTCATGTAGCATCGTGAAGATCTTGTGTACTTATCGTGTACGAAACTAATTGTGTACGATTGAATATTTTTCTTTTAGGAAATGCATTGATACGATTTCGCGAGTAAACGTCTTATTTCAACCGTGCAACGCAGAAATTCAGTAAACAACGCGTCGCTGCTTATGAGGTCGGATAGTATAGAGAACTTGAGAGATTTTTTTATGCACACATAACCAGTCGTTGACGTCCGCCTGCGCGAAACTTGTATCGGCATGTAAACACACGTGCGTTTGACTGTTTGAGACCGGCCGCAACGCTGCCAATTCGTAAAATATACTTATTCTCCCGATCGTCTACCTACAATAATAGTTAATGCAATTTTAAATAAATTGTTACACATAAGTTGTGCACTCTGAGTTTTCGTGACTAGTGAATTTTATTAATTAAACAGAATGACTACTTTTATGACAATACAGAGAAATCGAACAGTACATTTCCAATAACAACAGTACATAAATTGTCTAAAAAAGCATGTCGATGGGTTTTACGGCTAGAGTTCAAATTTTTATTCGGGTAAAAATCGTATATTTCCATTCTCCGCCATCATGTCAAAATTTGATTACTTCAAGCTTTGATTTTTCTCAAATAATATTTGTTTATTTGTTTACTTGAATAATTTTTTATTCATATCTGAATTTGACAGCGATTAAGTTTTATTGTTTACATTTGATAAGAATGAAACGTGAGAATTCTTAAGCACGTTATCTTTCATTTTTTTAAAATAAATTCTCAAATCAAATGTTGTACAAAAACTGCTTTGAAACGATATTTAAAAATGTTTCAATAAATAGTTTATTGCCAATTATTATATAATTCGTAATTTTACAGCACCAAAATTGAAAGGTCGACCAAGACGTAAACGTAAAAAGCGCGATGTCTCGCCCGCTGGTGAATCGAGCAATGAAAGCGAAGCTTCGGTTGCCTCATCTGCGACGGCATCTACCTTCAAAGGATTAAATACAAGTTCGACTATTGAGAATCGGACTCGGCCACCTTCAAGGTCGTCTAATGCATCGACTCCAGTCAAAAAAGAAAAGAAAATTGGCGTCGAAGAGAAACGATTCGTAGCAGAAATACATCAGTTCATGACCGCGCGTAAAACACCGCTCGGTAAAATGCCATTGCTCGGTTACAAACAGAGTAAGTATGGACTTTTAAAGAGATAAAGAAATCTTTTCAAGAGATGCAGGATTGAATAAAAGATTTCTAATTTTAAACTTTTTATGTTTGCAGTTGACTTATATATGTTTTACACAACAGTCCAAGAACTAGGTGGCTATGATAAAGTCAGTGCCAATCGCCTGTGGAAGTCAATTTATGACAGTTTGGGTGGTAACATTGGATCTACCAGTGCTGCTACGATTACAAGAAAGCATTATGAAAAGTACGAAGATTGATGCAATTATTCAGTTTTATTCAGTTCCATGCATTTAACAACATTTTTACTATGTTTTTAGACTTTTGTTGCCATATGAAAGAAGTAAAAAAGGTTTGGATGACGAAGATATCAAAACAAACAATGGTGGCAGGCTTTCCAAAACCCCCAGTTTCGAAGCTAGTGATGATTACCCTGATGTAAAGAGAGAATGTCTAAGTCCAGGGGCTACATCAGAAGCACAAAACTTGACAACTGAAAAATTATCGCCATCACATATAGTTGCTCCAGATACGGTAATGATTCAGATTTCTTTTAATATATTGAACTATTTTCGAGTAAATACTCATTAAAAATCTTAATCTCATTTTTTTTAAATTTAATTGATAACTCTATCGTTGCTCATTGGAAAAATTAAAGAAAATAAACTAATGTTATCTTTTTCTCCAGACAAATAAGTCACGAAATGAAACTGGAAAATCTTCCTCGTTAAGGAATGTTCGTGTAAAATCTGAGCGACTCAAATCTTTGAATACAATGATTGCTGGAACACAGCAACAACAATCAGTTCCCAATTCGCCTACATCACTTACAGCAATAAGTTCCTCAAGTACGTCTTCACCGACGAGTAATTCGCCGATTTCTACTACACCAGCTCTTGAACGACAACTTAATAGTCCTCTTGTTTCGAATCAAGTACGTTTTTTTCTTATTTCGAGTAGACAAGAAAGAATAAACATTGATTAATTTTTCATAAAAATAAATTTTTAATTACAGGTTATCCCATCAAGTTCTCCGCCGGGCCTGCCAGTAAACGCATCAGTAACACCAACTGCTGCAACTTTGACCCCGCTGCCCGAAAAGGACTTGAAAGAAATGAAACTTGATAGCAAGGGTAAAGAAAACATCCCTCTCTACGAAAAAGATAAACCACGCTCACCCGAATTAGTAGATCTCGAAAACGATGCGGAACCTTCTGTGCGCGATAAGATTATCGTTCCGATTGTTCCAAACTTTAAAAAAAGGAAGCTAGAAATTTTACGTGAAGGTGGCCTTGACATAACAACTGTTGATAACGGTATTAATAAACTACACTTTTATCAAGTTTCTAATTATATTAGTTCATTCATTTTATTTGATTGCATTTTTATCTAACAGATATTCGTCCAAGTGTAATTCAACCAACGACAGTAGTGACAACCCTCAATACTTCAACGGCTACATCAGCCACGGCATCAGTAACATCTCCAACGAACTTATGGTCTGACAAAGCAGGCGAAAAAAGTTTCATGCCCCCGACAAATGCAATTATTCCAAAATTGATAAATGTTACGGTAACTCCAGATATCAGCCACATATTGCCCCTTGAAGCTGAACAGCGCCACCAACAACGACAACAACAGCATTCTCCTAAATTACCACCTTCGCAACCACCAATTTCCAAATCGCCAACGAATCGTGTAATAAACGTTGGTAGTCCGCACAACTCTTCGCTTTTGCAATTGTATGCAGATGCCAATGTACCGGCGCCGCATTCCGTTAGCGCGGAGCTCACGCAGAGGTTTGGCGCTGAATCTGTGACTACGGCGAACGGTCGGCCTGTGCCACCGCCTAAAGTCACTCAGGGTATATCGATATTCGGTAACAGTTGTTTAAGTAGAAGAGTTTACGGAAATCCTAATGAAGTTGTCGAAAAAACAAGCCATTCGTCATTAAATATGTTAAACAGGTTAATATTAAACATGATAATACTTTCACTTTCTCTTTTTCCTTTCTACAAGTGGATAATATCACGTTTTTTAATTTTTTTCAGCTCTCCAATTGGTTCGCCTATCATGTACCAAGGTCCAAGTACAAGCAATCGTAGTAGTCCACGACCTGCGGACGTATTAGATCTTAGTCGTAAAACAAGCAGCCAAAGTATCCAACAACCAGAGCTTAGTAGAGCGAATTTAGAAATCGTTAAAGTTCCAGTCATACCTCGACCAAAACCACTTAATCTTGAGATTTCATCGTTACGTAAAGAGCGAGAAGGCACTTCACCAAAATTATCCCAAGCTCCAATATCTGGAATGCCGCACACCTTAGCGGGACTTGATTCCCGATCCAAGAGTCAATTTATTACTGGTAAAGCTGTACCATCTACTCGGACTACATACACGGATCCTCTATTGGAAGCTCGAACAATGGTATCAAGTAATTTAGAAATCACTTTGGTTAGTCCCAGAAAATCCGCTAATAATAAGTATCCTGAACAGAACAATTATTCTACAAAAAACACTGTAAGTAAACAATTTTATTTCACCATTCATCTCATTCAAATTAATTTGAACGAAAATTGTAAATTACCATTCTTTTGAAGGTATCGAATCCACCACAACAGGTGTTAACACAAAATTCGTCTGCGCAACGTGCTAACGGAAAGTTACCTATAAGAGTACTGAGTTCAGAATCTCTAACCAACTCTTACCAATCTCGTAAATTATCGGGTATCAGTAACAGTTTGAATAGTAGTAATAGCGGAAACAATGTTAATCAACGATCGATGCCACATCAACAACATCCAGTAGTTATCCCAAATATTCCGAATTTGAGTCATCTTAGCGGAGCTAGTAATTATAACAAAAAAAACCCAGAGTCGGCAAATTATGCTTCATCAGGAGATAAACGAAAATCTGATAATAAAGACAACCATTACAAGAATGATGTAGAAAAAAAAATAAGAGATGACATGCATAGTTTAGCGACCAAGCAACAGAATAGGTACGATTTAAGATTTTGAAATAATCATAGTTATTGTGAGAGTAAAATTATATTGCTTAAATTAACTTCATTTTATAGGGAAACCGAAGCTCGACGACATAGTGCTCCAGTGATGCCAAATTATATGAGTTTTCCACCAACTGCCAACCCATACTTGCATCAGTTAGCGAGTAACATAATGACGCCGAACATGTTACCTCCAAATCAAACTGCAGCGGCTGTCGCAGCAGCTGGAAAGTTTTTGCCTATTTTAGACCCTATAAGTTATCCTTACTTCAATGGTTTGTTACCTGGTCCGCCTCTGCCTCCATCACCTAATTTAATACCATTTTTGTCACCCGAAATGACCGCATATTACAAACATATGTTGGCAGATACTAGTCAACAAAGGTCTGGTGGTGTACACCAACCAACCCCTCCTACATCTAAGTAAATAAACGAAACTACGTCTAAGCACACAGTACAGCAATGTGATCTGTTTTATGTTTATAAGAGACTTGATTTGTTGTGTAATTCCAGAGTTGATTCGAGATTTGGTTCCTTTGTGATAAAACTTTTGAAATATTGCTGTTAAGATTGTTCTTATTACATAATGCAAGTATTATGTGTTAATAATTTTTTAAAATGAAATATAATTAAGGTCCGAGAGCGATTGCACGCGTTTTAAAAAAGTTTTCGAATTTTAAAAATTGGTTTTTAATTTAAGTTTGATATCAAAAAACAGTCCATAAGATCGCATTCAGTTTAATTAAGAAAGACAAATCTTATTGAAATGGTCATAATTACTCATATTATTTTTAATTAAAAATTTGTTCGATCAACAGTGTTATAAAATAAATAACAAATCTACATTTAACTGAATCAATGAAGAATTAATTGATTAAAATTATAAAAATTTTTAACAATAATTTCATTGAGAAAAATCACAGTCAAACTGTTAGAAATTTTAAACAAATTTAATTATGTTTATAATTAAACTGTTTTATAACGCGATTACTTAAAGATGAAAGTTTAACTTTACTCAATATTTTAAAAAAATTAGTAAAATACTTTGGTGAATGCTAATGTGTGTATCTCGCTATCAATCATTAGGTTAATTTGAGGTACTGTAGAGCGCATTATATTTCCTGACTCATTTTCTATGCGCAATGTGATAATATTATGTATTTGTACAAAGCATGAGAATAAAGGATAATCGAGTTGTAAATTTGAACACAACTCGCACAAATATCCTGCGTCTCCATTTTATAAGTTACGTAGCCAATTTTCGTCAACGTTGTTGACCGCCATTACGAAATAGATTCATTCATTATTTAAAAAAAAAGTGTTTGAAATATTAAGAATTTTTAAGTGCGTAAGAAGCATGATTATAATTATTAAAAAAAACGAATAATAATTCGTTACGAAATTCAGACGTAATATGCTATCAACTATAAATCAATTGTAAATGCGTATTATTAAAAAAGGACAAGTGAAAGCCAGGTTACTGGACTAGATAAGCCTGTACATATTGTATATATAGTTTGAATAAAAATAAGGCTAGTTTAATGAAAAGTCGAAAAAATATATAAAAATATATAACGTTGAAAAATAATTTCAACATTCTCTTATTCTATTTGAATAAATGTAATTTTTAAAATTATAATTTAATTATAATGATTCAACATTTGTTGTATAGGCCGTCCTAAACCTTGTAGCTCACGTGTCTAGAAGAATGGCGAATTCATCGCTTCTTGAAGTTTGAATTAAATTTAATGGTTTTTTTCTTATAAAGTATTATTATGATTTTATATCATATGTTCATAAAAAAAACTTGCTCAAAACAATTTATTAACTAATTTTCGTATACTTTTGTTATAAATGCATTAAGATTTTGTTTTAACTACATACGTTTAAACGGTCTAAGTTACTTCAATTTAGATCAATTGTTGTAACATTATAGTTTTCGGATTAGTGAAATAAAATTATTAACAAAATTGATTGTGTTAAATTTTGTTCGTACAAAGTTAAGTACAATCATGTGAGATTGATGCAAGATTTAATTGTAAAAGATATGTGTTCAATATTGATACATTTTATAAAGACACGTGCAGTTACTTTTTGAATGATTGTATCCGAACTGTAAATGTGCGCAAGTTTTACTGAAGAATGAATGAATGATGCGCAATTTTGGTTTTTTGAACGAAATTATTTACTAACAAAAATGAACAATTGAGATAAATCGTCATTTATATTGATTTTTTCGTTGGGTTTTACGATAAGTGCAACATGAAATGCACTTGTAAAGACTTTCAACTTTTGTAATAACTCAAAATCTATTAATTACTGTAACAAACATTTGCAATAAATAATTACAAGAAAACCAAAATATTTTATAATATTCATGGAGAAATTTTCCTTTTTTAATATATTAATGATCAAACTAATTAAAAATGTCACTAAGTGTAGAAATACGTATGTGAAAAAAATGTATAGGTATTCTTTGAATTATGTAGCATAGAATGTGGAAAGGATAACGAAGAAACGATAAATCTGACGTTTTGCACTTGATTTTTAAAAGCTATTATAGATAATTACTTGAGTTATGAGAGAAATAAACAAACTGAAATTTATTATCTACATGAAATTTTCATAATTAAATAGTTAGATGAACTTTTTTCTAATGATATCGATGTCTTTCAAAATATTGTGCGTGAGAGAGTGAAAAGTACAAGTTATGTATGAGTAAATATGCCACAGTAAACACGTTAGTTACAATATTTGTAGTTTTCGTGTTATAAAAATTTTTAAGCTAAAATAAAGGGTATTAACGTCTTTTTGTACTGCAATTGTAAACGTCCACCTCAAGTATGATTTCGAATTTAGACAATTAGAAATTTTGATGACAAAAGCACTAGGTCAAAGCAAAGTGATATGTGCTATCCAATTTAAAAAGAAAAATTATGCATCCAAACACATCCGTCGAGAATTGATATCTCTCTTAATACCGATATCTTATGTGGAAGGACAATTAGCGATGATAAAATTTATAGTTAAAGATAATAAAAATAAAGTATGAAACTGCAAATATTGAAGACAACAATAGAATTTTTGATTAATTTAACTTTTCCTCTCATGCAACGATTCTGCGATGCATAAAAATGTCGATATTATAGTTTTCGGATGAAATTTTATGAACCGTCAGTTGTGAAAGCTGAGGTGTTTGATTTTAACGCTTTCTTTCAATATTATGTTGATTATTTTCAATAATTTACTTTTCTAAAAATAATCGTCCCGACGAATTGCATAAAAAAAATCAAGGATTTCTATAATTTATCTTATCAAAAGAAATGTACAGTTTGACAATCGAATTTTCACTTTTATTAACAATGCTATTGTAATACTGTTAAATGTTTAGATACTTTTATTTTCTCTATATTTTCAAGCTGCAGAAATAGGCACTTTAGTCTGACGAGCTATGCTCGTTGGCTGCAGCGGTTCAAAGAAAGCGAGAAAGGATCCACCACAAGGTACCAAAATACCATGCATCAAGGTACCATGCTTGTATACATACATGAGCTGCCGTGATTGAGCTGGGGCCACGACATAATATTGATTTTTAGGGCGACACTGTCGCAAATCAAGAGCCACAATGTTGCTCCGCAGTAACTGTACCGCGTTGTAAGTACGCGTGGGTAAACGCGCGTAGATACCAAGTACATTAAAAGCATTTAATGATTTAACTATCCTACGGCATTCTTCACATTTGTTGGCTGCAGTCATTGACCTCACATACGAATATGCTCATATATTATCTTGAAAGTCTTCCAGACGTTTTTACTTTGAGTGACAGCATAGGTTTGATACATGTCCTCGCGTTGAAAAAAGCAAAAAGCAAAAAATTGGTTAAATTATAAACATGTCATCTTTGGGACAACAAAAAGAATTGATCAGTAGTGAAAAAAAATTTTTTCATCTAAATTCCAGTGATTGATATTTTCCCGATTGCCGCAATCAAATATCATTGAAACCAATGGAAAGTCGTTTTACTTGAAAACTTTATTTTTAAAAGCTTGACGAGAGAAATTCGATTAATTTAGATCTGTAAAAGTATATAAATGAACTTGATACTGCTAACCAAGAACACACTGAGAAAAGAAAAAAAAAGATGACTGAAAAGTTAACCAAGCGAATTGAAAAAGGAGAAGAAAGAACGTACATTTAAATAAATTGCGCTGACAAGTATAGGATCATATACACAAACCCAAATACGAGCCCCGAGCGCGTGTCACTTAGCTCCGTGCGCTCCCGAGCGGGGGCATTGAACGATAAAAGAGTTGAGAGCTCGTGCGCGCGGCATCGGAAGTGAGGGAAGGAAAAGACGGAGAAAAAAGACAAGGCGGCATAATGTGTAAAGTTGCAAAGAAAAAAGGAGGTGGTCAAAATAGCAAAAGACAAACAGACGATAAGATAGAAAGGCAAAAGAAATTTTTGTACGTATGAAAAAACACCCCCAAACCTAATAGAAAAGGAAAGCATTTGTACTTTCACGTTACGGTTAAAACCTTCGAGGGAATTATATGCAAAAACTTAGTAAATCATGGTTAATGTACGATGTAGTTGATAAATGCATTTGTTTAAAAGATGATTAATTTACTTTTCAGATCAAACAAATAAAACATTCATCTGATGCTACGTCGAAATGGTTGAATTCAAAAAATGGTAAAGCAACCTTGAACTAGAAATTTTTTGCTAAGCAGCAACAGAAGTGAAATGAGTTATGAGTAGTTGTTGCGTGTAATACATAATACATGCTATAAGTTATTACGAGGCGCAGGTCGAGGAGCTGCGGCGCAAAACTTGTCGTGCCACCCTCTCATCCTTATTCAGGAAAAATGCTTTTCTCTCTTTCTTTCTCGGGGTTATATTCGTCCACCCACGCGGCTGTACGGTGCTGCCGCGCGCGCCGCAGCTCCGAAACTTATTATTTTCTTCGAATTTCTTCGCTCTCGTGTGTACACTATAGCACACAGTTGGCGCGAGACGTATTGTTGTACAATCGTGGCATGTACTGTACACACTTGGACGCAGACATGTATACAGACCCACACAGGCATGCATGGCAGAACCGACGCGGTCGAGAAAGAGAGAGAGAGAGAGAGAGAGAGAGACTCGCCGAGAGACCGTCGAACTTTTCTCGGGGGGCATGCGCTGCGCCTAAGCACCATCGAGCAGAGTTTCGCCGAGTTTTCGGAGTGTGTCGCGACCGATGCCCCTGACTCGCCGCTACATAACATACATATATAATCGAGTAAACTGCTTCTGATGTAGATGTGTGTACACGAAAATAAGCTCTATGCGTGGGTACACAATATCATACCTACTTATCGCAGCGTCAATGTGTAACGTATAGAAGTATATGAGCAGGCAAAGGCTCGCTGCACATACCAGTTGTAAATAAATACACACATTTTGCTCGATTTTCGAGTACGCTCTACGCAGCGCCGAGTGCGTATTTATTCGCTATTACAGCCTCGTGAGCTCACGAGCGCATGTGTTTTGTAAACAAATTGCTATGCAGTTGTCATAGGTTTTTTTGTTACAAAACCGAGACAAGTCGAACGGAGAAGAAGAGAAGTTGGTCGAAACTCCAAAATGCTCGGTTTCCAACGCATGCCCGCGACATCGGCTGTACGGTATGTCAAAACGGCTCGCTGAGTCCTTCTTAAAGAGCTAAAGGTTAAGACGCGTTGGGTGAAAAAGCTAACTCAAGTTCGCAGCCACTCGTAGCCGGCTACATAGTTACAAGTAGCTTCGCATGACTGTATAGTACATACACAGGTGTATTATACGCGAATGCGGTTTGTGTCAGTGCAGTGCCGTGCTGCCGAGAACGTTACAACACGCATTCAAACGCACACAGCGATAAACGCACTCGTCGCCGCGTATACGTATATAGGATACCTACATATTCGCACAGCGGAGAGAACGCAAAGAGCGAAAAGAGAGGTAAGGAGAAAGCGAGAGAGCGACCGAGCGCACGCTACCAGAGCGAGCGAGAGAGAAAAAAAGTAGGTGCTCTCTATACACCGCTGCTGCTGCTGCTGCTGCTGCTGCTGGCGTGTGTATTGTGTATTCGTAAAGGAATAAAAGAGAATGCCGGTGCGACGCCAGCAGTGCAACCGTTGACGAAGAGGAGTAGCTGCTGCAAGCACCAACAGCGTCCTCTGAGCGAGAAACCCTTTCGTCACTCGCGACAGTTATCGCTATTTTTCTTTAAAAATCCCTCGAACTCTGCCTCTCGCTCCGAATGTAGTGGTAACAATTGCAGTCTGCGATCATTCCGAACTCCGAGGCGATGCGATCGCTGCGGCGCGTCGCGAGTGTGCGCAATTTTTCGAAAAAAATATTGTTCCACTACCTCCTTGACGGCAGGCTATACTCGCACGCACACACGCTCACACACACCAAACATCCGCTGCTACTACTGCACTCGTCTCGTAGCTGATAATATTGCACGCGTACGCGCTGCTAAATAGTTTATGCGATTTTGTGAGTGCTAGCCCAGTGTTTCTTTACTTTACTATTTTTGCTTTACTTTCGTTATTTTGTCGCTGTGTGCATCGGCGAGAACAGTAGGCGCATATAGAGTCGATGATCGTACGCAGGCTTCGAGGCTTTGCCTGCTGCTGAATCGTTTGTGAATTGTGCGTGTGTGTATGTGTGAGTGTGTGTGCTGTGCTGCGCTGTCTGTGTACTGTATACTGCATTCGCGCGCGCGCTCTTTCGCGCAGTAAGAGAGCGCGAGAAGAGAGGCATAGAGAGAGAACGAGAGAGAGAAAGAGATAGAGAGCAAAAGGTTAGAATACCGGCGATTTCGCGCGTGATCATAACCTCGTCGCGTTACGCCAACAATTTGTGTTTTGCATTTCCGCGAGTCGCCTTTTCCGTCAATTGTGCCGTGTTGAGTGATAATCGTGTGAGAAGGCTCAATCGGCGCTTCTAGATGAGATATTGCTGAGCAGAAGATACACAAGAGGCGAGCGCTAGAATGAGCTCGTCGCTTGTCGACAGACAATGAAGGCGAATGGCACGAACAATGGTGATTGTTTTGTTTGTTTTTTTTCTTTTTACCTTTGCTTACTGTCTACTGTTTCATGTTGTTTTTATGATAGATACAATTCACGCTCTCATTTTTCACTGCCAACTTCTATAATTCGTCACATTTTTGCCTCCAAATTCATTCAATTATAATGTTTGATTAATCTATAATCAGCTGTATTGATGCTGTTCCTAAGAGATGCCATTGAAGCAAACATTTTATATTATTCTATGCCTAAAACAATTTTCTGCTTCTTCATGTTTGATTTCTAGATTAATTCTTATCAATTATCTACTGTGTACTTGTTATATGTAACTTACATCTATTTACATTCAAAGTAAGCAATTAAATTTAAATCTAAGTTAAAGTTTAGGCCAAGTTTATTTAACTTATATTTCAAGTAAAGATTAAGGAAACTAATTGTTATAATTTTTAACTAATAGGCTGTAGCCGTTTGAACACGCCATTGGCAGCTACAACCAATCTGGAGGATCCAGGGACTCCAGCCTCATGGAAGGGGCCACCACCAGGCTCAGAGGCATCACCATATACTCCAAACTCTGTTGGTGGTGGTCCCAACTCGGGGCCATATAGCAATTCAGGAGGGCCGCCAAGCAATGCAGGATACTCGGGTCCGAGTCCATTTCCTGGTGGTGTAGGTAGTCCTGCAGGAGGACCACCATATCAAGGTCCTCCACCAGGATCTACAACACCCCAGTATACAGCTTCGCCAGCTCCAAGTGGCTCGTCGACTCCTGGCCCTGGACCTCCTCCTAATGCTGGTGGATTTCCGCCACCACCAAATAATGCAGGACCATCATATAATGGTTGGTTATCTAATTGATCATTAGATCATTTTTTCTGCAAATGTATATCTGATGCTTTCATTTTCTACCTCTTAAAAAAGCTTTGTTAAAATGACTATATTGTTAATCTGATTAATTCATATTTAAAATGCAAAACAAAAATTATAAAGTATAAGCAAAGCTGATATTTCATGTAAAGAAATTTAACTCCATTTACATTATACAATTTTTTTTTCATAGTATTATTGATTCTTTTGGTATACATTAATATTATGAAAAACCTAGATTGAGAACAACAAAAAACCATATGCCTTTGCTAATTCAATATCATTTAAACTTATACAATTTAGAAAGATTAAATTATTTTCACAATAGAAAAAAAAAAAGAAATGGATATAATTACTTACAATTTATAGAATGTGTTGTTTTCATATTCTTTTTAAAAATGTTTTAAATGTGGCAAAGTCAAATTCAAATTGTACAAATAATCTTATTTCTTGCAAAAACAACTAAAACTGCTATTGTATGAGTATATGTGTACGTCAAGCTTATTTTAGTTTTCAGGAAAATTTGTAGACGCACCTACATTATGTTTCTTATACGATAAATTATGTTAACGGATGACAAAGTTATTTTATTATTCATTTTTTGAACACAGGTCCAAGTCCATTCAGCTCGCCTCCTCAAGGTGGGCCACCTGGTCAATTTGTTAGTAGACCTGGGTCATCTGGTCCACCATTTGGACCGCCAGGAGGTCCTGGAGGACCTCCTCCGCATTTCAATCCCCATGGTCAGCCGTTTCCTAGCCCACAATATGGTATGCCGCCAGGAAGTCCATTTGGACCTGGTGGCCCTCATCCAATGGGTGGACCCATGGGCCCTGGACATCCAGCAATGATGGGACCTGGAGGACCAGTGGAGCGCATCGATCAAGGGTGAGCATAAGTATTTTTAATTGTATGTGTTCATAAAATTGAATGAGGATCACGATTATATTTAAGGAAAACATTACTTTTTACTCTTTAAATACGAAAATTAATATAAATAATTATCAACATGATCTAAAGTCCAAACATAATGTAAATAAAATCGATAAAAAATGTATTGTAATTTAAAAAATGTAATTTATAATTTCCCCACACTGTTACCCAATAGGATTAATTAGGCTTTTGGCCATAAACTTTTGTTGCTCAAAACACAACAAGAAATAAGAAGACGTAAAAGAGATAAAGCCCGTAAAAGATAGATGTTACATCAGATATATACAGACACAGAGAAAGAGCGCGGAAATGAGCTCTTTGAAGTTTTTCCGCCGGGCCACTTTTCCGCGCGGTCGCCTTTCTTTTTTTCGTGCGTACATACACGTATATCATGTACATATAGTCACAGACGTATACATGCACACAATAAGCTTCGCGGATTGACCCTTTAGCTGGGTATGTAGCTGATTCTCGCACGATCGTGTTGGTGAGAAAAAATCGTTAGCTCACTCGAATGATTATGTTGTGGTACAAACTAATGCAGTTGAATGGCGAGAAATTATTTAACAATAATTAACGATCGGTAAATTTTAACTTCGATAATATTTTTTAATTCTTCTGTACATCATTTATCGTAAAAAAGTAAACATTTAACTGTAAGGCTTAATTGAAATGGTATAGAAATAATTTCTAATCGATCGGATGTAAATTATCTTTAAATTTATGCATTAATAATGTTGATGAGTTTAAAGTTAATTAAAAATGTAGGTAACAATACTTTTAGTTTTGAAAGTTTAATTTTCTTACTTCTTTTAAATGAAAGTTTATGCATTATTAAATATAAAATTGATGAAAAATTAAATCGTTGAGCTGGCTCAAAAATTTTAGATGGTATTGTACACGAAGGGAGTTTTCAGGACTTTTGTTTGGGATTGTACGCGACCTACCTCCCCTTGCCCCCTTCCTCTTGTACGTTTTCTCCGTAAACCTTCCTATATAGGATACCCTGTGTAAAGAGGGGAAAAGCAGGCAGGCAGGCAAGCTGGCGCAGGGGTGATGGAAGAATATCGTACGCGCGGGTACGAGGGAGAAATGAGGAGAAACGCGCGCGCGCGAGCAATGACGGTAAAGGTTCTCATGTCGATGCACATTCAATCTTCTTCTTTCGTATTAACTCTTTTCAATGCTGATGAATTATTTTGACGCCCCTTGTCACAACTTCGTCCTTTGATACTTTTTCGTGTAGTAGCTAAGGTGCTCGTTTGATTTTTATTCTTGTCCTTATTTGCGGTCTTGTAAAAGGAAATTGCAATTCTGTAGCACAACGTCTAAATAGGTCAAATTTTTAAATATTTTTCTTAAAAATTATCTTCATTATTTTTCAATTCAATGTAATCAGTAGAAGAAAAATAGCAACGATAGTAAAAATAAAAAAATTGTTTTCACCAGCATAATTAACTTTGCAAATGTTGAAAAATTATAGTTTTAAAGTTATTATTTTATGATTATATTACATACATATCTTTTTTAAATTACAGCACAGCTTGATAAAATAATAATAAAAAGAATGGTATAACTTCAACTGTATAGAACTTAACCTTAAATTTGAATCCGTAAGCGCTGAACAATTTATCTATACACATACATATTTTATTCTATCTTAATCTTAATATAAAAAAACTGCTAATATTTATGCAACCTATAGTTTAATAATACAGTTGACTAATATTTTTTTATTGTTAATTGAAAAACATATTTTATATTATTTACCAATATTTTTACTTTGACTATCAACATAAATTTATTTAATTTAGTGTAAGAAAAAATTAATTTGCAATTGAAAAATTATAAAAAAATTATTGTAAAATAATTCGAAGTAATTGCTAAAAGCAAGTCTTTGAGAACCACGTTTGTCCCCCTATAGCCTCCCTCAGTAGGCGCCCCTCTGCCTCCGCACATGAACTCGTGCAGGGGGATCCTTCTTGGCGAGGAAGCAATGCGAAAGATAGAGCGAGAGGGAAAGAGTACGAGAGAGGAAATAAGGCAAAAGGTGGGAGGAGTGAGAGAGAGAGCGAGAGAGAAAGGGAGAGAGAACCAAAAGGAAAAGTGGGATGAGGGGATATACAAGCGAGAGAGACGAAACAAGGCAGGCAGGCGCGCGTGTGCAGCGCTGCAGAGTGAATTTACCTAGGCCGGCCGGTCTGTCCAGCACCTTTGCGCTGGCACTTTAGCGAACGAACCTCTTGATGCAGCAACGCAACTCCTCACGAGTCCTGAGCATGGCAAACTTCCATGCTCGACCATGAATATCCTGTCAGTTCAATTTTCCGATCTTCTTGAATATATTCTTGAAATTCGCAATTCCCGGGCTGAGCATTATGTTTTCGTTCGCTGTCTACTCGACATGTCATTCGAATCGACGGTTTTCACACGAAGGTTTTTATTAGCACGACTGGGCACGTTTTTGAGAGAAAGACAGTGCAGAAAAAATCGGTCGACTTTTCTCGCCGATCTCAGTAATTTAACAAGGAAAATTGAAAATGCCTTGGGCCTTGTCACCCAAAGCCCCGCGTCGCAGAGAAATGTGTTGGGGCACGAGCTGCAGCTGAGTTCACGCTTACTGGCGTATCATGACTCTTACGGCCTTTCGACGCGCATCGCCGCGGGACCCAATACATCCACGAACATTATCGTCATCATCATCAACAACAACATATAGAGCTCAGGAGTAGCAGAAGCAGCCACTGCTCTCGGGTTACACGTATACAACTCTTGGCGCACGATGAAGCGATGAAGCGATCAGGCGTTTAGGCGCACGCCAGCCTTATATATATTAAGTTGGGTATGTATGGACTGGCACGCGACATGTACGAACGATGATGACTACGATGATGATGCCCTTTTTATATGCTCTCTCGCGCTAATGTACCCTTGCTTTTCTCACCACGCTGCTGCTGTTGCCGATTCCACGTTGCGTAAAACAGAGAAAAATCAAGCGACCTCTTTGTTTTGACATTCAAGTATTGCTGTTTTGTAGTACGCACTTCACGAGCCAATTGTTACCGCTCTATGTGGCTTATTGGTATGGATGATTATTATATTTTTGTTCAAAGATCCGTTCAAAAAATCTCTCCAAGTTTATGTTCCAATGTTCAGCATTTTTCGAGATTGATCGACTAAATGGAGAAATCCATTGGAGTGTTCTCTGCGAAACCTAGCGTCAGTGAAAATCTTATCTGAGCTATACGCGCGTTTAATTTTGTCACTAACATTTTAGTTCAAATTGAAATGTTTGAAATATCGAGCTCCTCGACAGGAAGTAAAGAAGAGCTTTCGACGTTGCTCGAGAATAAAGAGATAATATTGATTTTTGCTGATATTTAGTAGCAGAATTATCCCCCTCTCGGATTTCTTTTCCTTTTTGGTTCGATTCAAGAGAATTCAGTGGTGATAATACAGGCTTACCTCGTTATACGCGGGGGTTACGTTCCAGAAAAATGCCGCATAGTAGGCCTGTACATCTATATATAATAGACCCACGCATCAGAAGTGCAAGGTAAAGTCCTATTTTCTTGGGTGACTCGTTGTCGACGAGACATGCGTCTCTTCAAAAGTATTAGAAAAGATCGCGATCCGTACCCTAGCCCAAAATTCAAATTTTCAAACAAGTTTTCTGAAATTTCTACTGAATATTTCTTTAAGGTACTATTACGATTTAGGACACCAAAAATGACGCTATTTTTGCGATTTTTTTCTTATCTCCTTTTATTATATATTTATTTAAACTTTTTTAGCATACATACGTAAAAAGAAACTACATATATCGTGCCGTCATGGCGACCCTCATGTCTTTTTCCGCACGCTCGTTTGGGCAACGAGTTAAGGCGCCAAAAACGCCTTTTGGGCTCTCGTTGCATAAATAACTATTTTTTTGTTTTTTTTTTTCACTCTTTTTCTGTCATATAGAGGGCGTCAAAGTTTGGTCCTTAAAAAAGCGTTGTTCATTGTGGACAGTTGATCTCAGGATGGAGAAGTCTGAAACAAAAAATTCTAGGTGGGTCAGTTAAGGTGGCTCGTCAGCAATCATAACAATAGTATAGCAAGGCATCTGTCTGTCTCTTTCTCGCATTAGGCAGGCACCCGCTCGCACTATTCGAAATCAATGGTTTTACGCACATTTTGTTTAATTACTCATTAGTTAGTACGGTGAGGGTAATTTTTAAGATACCAATCGAAAGATAGTGACTTGAAGCATAACATACTCGTTTTCGGTTAAGATCTGTTGTTTAATAAAAAAGTTATAGCGTAAAATGTATGAAATTATGATGGCCTCCCATAAGAGCCCATGTTAAATTGGCTATTTTCAACGTCTTCGTTCTCAAAAATTTGTACGATAACCCATGCTGAAATTTCTACAGCATATCAAGGGCACTTTAAATGACATTTCTGCAAAGTTTCATAAATATCTGTTGTCGACCCGTTTTACTGATGAGCCACCTTAAAGGAATAGCTCTGATACACGAATCCGCCATAAATTGGATAATTTGAATAAAAAAGAGAAAATGGCGGCTTTTTGAAACAATAGTTCAAAAATCGACCCTTTTTTCTACCTTTGTTGCCGCGTATAAATTATAAAAAAAACTTTTTGGTCTAATTGTGGTGGATTCTCGTGTCCGATACATAATCAAAGTTCTGTGCAAAATTTGGTAAAGATCGGTTCGGTAGATTCTGAAATTAACTGTCCGCAGTTCAAAAAAACATCATTTCGAGAAAAACGCGTTCAAGATTTTTTTTGTGTACAAGTGTTACGCGCGCCCTCACCCAACAGTTGCGCATAGACCCGTCTTGAATTTAAATATCACGGAAATACTTTGAGAACTGATTCTTAAGACTATAAAGAGTCTAAAAATGCTAAAAAAAATCGATTTTTTGCAAAAATTAATTCGTAATAGTATTTTAAAAGGCTCTATGGGAACCTTAAGAGACGCACGAAAGTTCAATCTATAGGCTATAACTGCAGTTGATTATCCTAATTTACGGATTAATGTACGAAAATACTTTTGCTAAGGTCAATGTGTGTATATTCGCTCATTTAAGCCCAATTCTATACAAAACCAACATTTAAAAAAATATTGCGCATGAAAATTAAGATTTCGAATTATTGAATATAACAAAACATACTTTAGACTTGATATGCAGCACAGTAAAAAAAATGTTTTTTTTACATATTTACAATAAATAATGAAGTTTAAACTTTACGTGTTATGTGTTGGTATTTTCGCTCACGCGAAATATGAACGATCGTGTTTTCGCTCACACATGAACTGCTTTGAAATTGATAAAAATTGTAAATAAAATAAGATATTAATTTTTTAATATTCTAGCACAAGAAATAAAATGGCTCACGCCTTAGACTTATGCTTAAGATCGCGGTTGTTATCACCCGAGCAGTAAAAGTTCATTACAATAGCATATTTCTCAACGGGTGTGGCTATGGTTTTTTATTAAAACGAGGAATTATAGCACGAGCCGCAGGCGAGTGATGGTATTTTTTCCTACGAGAGCCTAAAATTAGTGGCAAAAATTCATTTTTTTTTCTAGAAAAGTATGCACTGATTTACCTATGTAACTATTGGGTATACTTCTAAACATGTTTATTTATAAGCTTATAATTTGTTTATTTAATATTACTTAGTTTAAACACTATTACAATCATTTTATGAGAAAAGTGAGCGAATATGAGCAAATCCAGAATTTTTCTTCCATTTCACGGGCTCAAATCGACACCAAATTTTTTTTCGTGGTACGCGAGTAAGGGTCACGGGAAAGCGTTCTTTGGGGACCTAGAAACATAAAAAAATGCGTGAACACGCGAAATTTTGATAGTGAATTTTTCTATATGCATTTTTGTGCGCCGCCATATGAAAAATCACGATTTAGCATGGTGAAAGCATAAAAACACTTGTGAGTATCGCAAAATAAGCGTAAAAAAAATTTCAAAAACCCCTTACCCAATGTATTTTTCGACGAGGAATCCAACGGTGACCTTGAATTTGACCTTAAACGTAACCTTGAAGCTCCAGCGATCCAAAAATCGGTTTTACTAATGAGAACCCCCATTTTTATGACAGATT
>CACVKI010138570.1:0-17751 GCA_902732785.1 Trichogramma evanescens | reverse complement strand
TGCTCGCACATCCTGTGTCGAGGTCGCGCATTGCTTATCGCTATATATACATAATACGTGAAAATAGTTGGTGCAAGTAGTAAAGCAGTGGTATAGTATAGTAACTGCACAGCGAATTGTTTGGGAGCGCAATCGGCGAGTTTACCCGATTGCCGTATAGTATCACAGCATTGCGCCCAGTGGCAGGATGATAAATGAAGCAAGTTTGCTGCAACTATTATGCAGGGAGGGTAATTTTCCAAAACGAATATTGAAGCGTTATGTATAATCGTGTGGCCATGCGAGGTCGCCTCGTCGCGATGATGATCGCGAAATGCGAATGATTAAACGACTCCGACTTTTCCAATGTTACATACAGTTGACGGAGCTCTCTCGACGTTGACGCACTTTGTGCTCGTACTAAACTACTGTGTATAAAATACGAAAGCGTATACACTCGACAGTCGGTTACAAAAGACAAGAGAGACAGAGCCGGCTTGACAAAAAGCAAAAAAAAAGTGGAAAAAAAAGGGGAAAAAATAGTAGTAGTAGCATAAAATAGGCCAGAGAGAGACAGAGCTGTACCTATACGTTCACGTAGATGCGGCTGTTATAAAGCTAGCTTCAACTGTCGCGTCGCGTTGAGTAGAGATGCTGCATATACTGTCGCTGACATGCAGCGAGAAACTTTACAAAAGGCAGCTTCTCTACATACGTGTGCATGTGTCTCGTGCTGCGAGTGTATGTGTGTGCGCTAGAAACACTCGCCAAAGTTCGAACTCGACGTCGCGTCGCATCGCATATCGCAACTACTTGAAATCGTTAACAATGAATACGTAAATAGAAGTTGATATCTATGAGATAGGATGTGCGTGTAAAAGCCAGCCAGAAATCAAATCAACTCCGCGGCATAGGTGCGTTATATTATACATTATTAATTGTCCATAATTCGTCGATTCGAAGCACGAGTGGATGATAAAGCGATTATATAGCGGGAGTGATATTATTAAGCAGGCGCTAATGTATTTGTGGCGCGTAGTATACATCAACCCCCGCGCGCAGTTGCTGCCCCCCGGCCGAAAGATAGAGGCTGAATTTTTCATAACGTTGCATTATCTCCGCTCTCTTTCACTCGTCCTCCTCTTGCCCCGCATTGAGCGCGGGAGGTGCATGAATTATTCAACTATGCCTTTCCTCGGCTCCTCTTTTATTAATCGTTCGCGCGTCTCAGATACATAGGAGGAGGTTATAATATATATCGAGCAGTTGACGAATACATTTCCATATTATATAGTCGATTCGAGCGAGCGGGGGGCCACACGCGGCCTCGAATTTGTTATTGCGCACACATCCTTCGGGCGCGAGCCACGTGTGTATTTTTCGCTTCCGATCCCCGCCTCGCCGCGATAGCCGATCACGAGTAAAAGTTCAAGAGCTTCGACGGCAAAAAATCTGGTTGTATAGGATTGGTTTCGCTGGCCAAGCCCCGGTTCGATTTATTTGTAATCCAAAAATAGAATCACATTCGAATTTTTTTTTTTAAATAAACCAAATAATTATAAATACATCTTAATCCTCTTCGGGCAAGTGTTTAAAAAAGTTTGAAATTTCATCGGAATAACTCTTCTTCTTACTTGAGGACTCTCGATCATATTTCTTTTAAACAGTCTGCTGGATATCTGGACGCGGCGAAAGTTAGTGTTTTATCCTATTTTACGATTCTACGTGATTATTGTATAATTTTATGAAATAGCGGTCATTAACTTATATTCAGTTTACGATTAAGTTTCATAGAGCTCCTTGGAAAAATTTTACTTTTAATTTGTTTTATTAAGCACTTAATTAGAACCTAATAGATAATATTTATTATATTTATGCGAGTTTCAATTAAGTGCTGGCCAGCAATCGTTACAACTCTTACTTATCAATCTTTTCATGGATTATAACGTGTATGGACAATTTTTAAATTACCAACTGTCCCTCTAGCGAATGAGGTGTTAAACAATACGAACTAAGGGTCTGCATAGAATCGTATCTTCCAGGCTTATCTCCATGAAGTCAGTTTGAAATTGCAGTTGAACTGTAATGTTTATCGAGATGCACTGCGGCCGGACTATGAAGCAGGCCAATCACGCGGTGGTGGCATATTTTAGAATGGATATAAAAATTTATGAATGTTGCTTGTTGGGGCTTTTTGAAAGTACTTAATTTTAGAAGCCAGAAAAATTTCTCTAAGGAATCGTCGTCAAGTTAGAATTTTAAATTGATTTAAATATTGTAAGAATAGTGTATAAACAGATAAATCAGTACCTAAGTTGTAAACAATATGATCATAAACGATTTTGACATTGTCCCTTGAAAATCATGTTTGTAGTAAAAACAAATTAGTTTGAATGTTGTCTATCCCGACGAAACAAATTACAATATCAGAAGATAAATTTTACCCGTTCAATTTCCGTAACAAAAAAATCCATCGTTTATTTTAAGCCTCAAAATGGATAAAAGTGATGAGAAATCTGAGGAAATTAACTCAAATGATAATTCAAGTGAACTTGTCATTGTTATTTCAGACGACAAAAAATACGTTGGTAATATTTGTCAGGAGGCCTTTACATTAGAAACAAGCTTGATAACACACCGAGACACAATTCACAAAGAAGAAAAAAATTACTCATGTGAAAATTGCGAGAAGAAATTTGAGTTTCGAAGTCATTTGAGTAGACACCAAATATCAGTTCACAAAGGCCGCGAAGATTTTGCATGCGACATATGTGAGAAGAAATTTGTGAAAAAATCGAGTTTGCTCACGCATCAAAAATTAGTCCACAAAAATCGCGACGATTTCTCATGCAACAAGTGCGAGAGGAAATTTGAAAATAAATTAACTCTTCTTAAGCACAAAAAAATATTCCACGAAGTTTTTAAAGATTACTTGTGTGAAAGGTGCGCCAAGAGATTCGGAAATAAACGAAGTTTGCTCATGCACATAAAAACAGTACACAACAAGCGAGAGAAAAAAATTGGACAAAAACTAAAATTGATGAAACACCAAAATACAGCCCACGAGGGTCGCAAAGATTTTCCATGCGATAAGTACGAGGAGGTATTTGGAAAAAAATATTACCTATGTAACTATTGCGGTAAGAAATTTATAAATGAATCGAGTTGGCTCTTGCATATGACAACACTTCACGAGGGTCACAAATATTTAGCATGCGACAGGTGCCAGAAAAAATTTGAGAATCAAAGCAATTTGAAAATGCATAAAAAAAAAGTTCACGAAAGTCGCAAAGATTATGCCTGTGACGAATGCGAAAAGAAATTTGCACTAAAACCGAATCTGCTCTTCCACCAAAGGACAGTCCATGAAGGTCACAAGGATTATGTATGCGATGGATGCGAGAAGAAATTTGGACATGGATCGAATTTGATCGTTCACCAACGAACAGTTCATGAAGGTCACAAGGATTATGTATGCGATGGATGCGAGAAGAAATTTAGCTGTAAATCGACCTTGTTGGAGCACAAAATGACAGTACACGAAAGTCGAAAAGATTACGTATGCGACAAATGCGAAAAAAAATTTGGCCGTAAATCGAGCTTGTTTGTGCACAAAATGACATTACACGAAGGTCGTAAAAATTTTGCATGCGACAATTGCGAGAAGGTATTTGGACAAAAAATGCAATTGATCAGGCACCAAAAAACAGTCCACGAAGGTCGCAAAGATTTTGCATAAACAGATGCGAAAAGAAATTTGGACGAAAAGATAATTTCATTTTTCACCAGAAGACGGTACACGATGGTCACAAAGATTACACATGTGGCAAATGTGAGAAAAAATTCAGGGGCCAAAGCAGTTTTAATCATCATGAAATAACATTCCACGAAGGGCGGAAAGATCACGCATGCGACAACTGTGAGAAGAAATTCACACAAAAATCAAATTTGCTAACCCACGTAAAGACAGTACACGAAGGTCGCAAGGATCACACATGCGACAAGTGCGACAAAAAATTTGGAGTCAAGTATAAATTGATTAGGCATCAAAATGCAGTACACGAAGGTCGGAAAGATTTCGCACGTGACAAATGCGAGCAGAAATTCGGACAAAAAATAAGTTTGCTCTACCACCAAAAAACAGTACACGAAGGTCGCAAAGATTTTGGTATTAACAAATGTGAAAAGAAATGATGATTGACAATTTTAAATATTTATAAATACTTAAACACACGTTTCCGAAAATTTCAATAGAAATTGTTCTGAAATAATTGTGTATTACCTGATCCTCTGGCATCATTTTACCGTTGCCCAGTGACGTTTTAGCGTTATCCAATTTCGCGTACTACTTATACAAGTCTTGGTGCATTTTTGGCTACATCGTTCATGCAGCTCTTCAAGCTATGCTCAGCTAAGGGATTTTTTTTACGTCATGTTCGAAACTGTGAATGGGGCGAGCATTTAGTCGGCTAGTGGATTCTTGATAAATCTCACGTAATAATATCGCTCCTCTGTATTTATCAAACATGCATTACTGAAAGATTTTGATAAATTGGCTGACTGACCAATTGTTTTGTGAGAAGAGAGATCGGTAAAACAATATATCCTATCTAAAAAAAAACTAATTAAATTTCTCAAAAATGAGTAAAAACTTTTATAATTGTTTTCGAATTACGTGGGCGCGGCACTTTTTCTAATTCGCCTCTGTCGAGACGATGATCAAGTGTATGAAATGTAGGCCAAGTAACGTTTAATCATTTTTCAAACGATGCGAAGGTCTAGAGACAAAAAAGCATTTTTTAAGGACGTTGGGGACCTTTGGGTCAAGTTGGGCCACGAAGTTGAAACTTCGGAATTTGATAGTTAATAACACTCATAATGTTCTCCCGAAATTTTAGCATCGATTGTCGAATGAATTGTTGTATAATTTAATTTCAAAAGTTCACTTTTCAACATGGAAATCATAGGAAAGCGCAGATTTCTCACACAATTTTAAGTGTAACTTTAGGTCAAAGTGGGAGATCGGGTCCAAATTTCGCCTAATGAAAGATGAAATCATTATCTTTCAAATGATATCGGTTATAATGTATATTCACGAGCATATTTCAAAGTAATTTCATAAAAATAAAAAAATTTCGTGTTTGCTCTACATGCAATCTAACTCGAGAGGTTAGCAGTAGACAAAAATACGCGTGATAGCATGTGTATTGGCTTTGAGCCTATGATACCACCGACCCACCTAGTCAAATCAAGTATCTACCTTCCGCTGTTTCTTGATATTTGCTGATTTGAACTCAAATTAAAGACAACGGTTCATTTCAGTTCATTCAAGTTAATTTTTTTTTTTTTTTTTTTTTTTAATAAAAAAGAGAAATAAATTTGAGGTCAAATACTTAAATTCATCGTGAGCTTATCAATAAAAAAATCGCAACTCATCTTTTTTAAATTCATTTATTTGAATCGTATTCAACATATATGCAAAAAGTCATCAACAACAGAATCAATAGGCCAAAAAATACTGCCATTCTGTTTGAAAAGCGCCACTTTGAGCTTCGGCCTTCAGCCGCTATGCAAATATTGTATAAATCTTCGTTCGCCAGCTTGTCCATGACGACGTCGCAGCAGACGACCGGTAACCGGTAGTGCGTCGTCTCCATCAGAGGATCCAGTGCCCAGCGTCGAAAAAATCCACTCGACATTATCTCGCAGAGACGCACGGCACAAGCCTCTCTGTACTTCCAGTGGAGCTTGCACAAGTCGCCCGAGCGCGCGAACTCTCGGTAGTCCGTATACGTGATCAGTTTTTTCGCCTTCTCCGGTCTCAACCGGATCAAGTCATAGAGCGACAGACTCGGATTCATCGCTATCTCTTTCGCTCTGCGTGCGAACTCCTCGTCTTTGTACCAATTACGATTTACGTAACGAGAACGTCGATCGACGTCTGCCGATTGCTCGATCAATCCGTACTCGGCGAAAAATTTCATGATCGTCGTGGCGTCGCTTCGGTCCAGCTCGTATCCTCTTCTCTTCAGGCACTCGACCACGGCCAAAGCGTCGGACGCCAGTCTCAATTTGAAGTCCAGCGAGCTCTCGTGGCGCACCGGTCTGACTTTTCTCGCGAAATAATCCTCGGCGGGAAAAACGAAGCGGTACAGATCAGCGCCGTGATCCAGGAGCAGATCGACCGCTTGGGGCTTGAGATTCGCCACGGCCCACTGCAGCGGCGTCCGACCCAAGCGATTTAGCACGTTGACCCGCACCACGCGACCCATCTCGTCGTTGATCTCGAAAAATAGCCGTAGCATCTCGCCGACTTCCTTCGTGAGGCAGAACTGCAGAGGAGTGTATCCCTCCGGGTCGGCCTGATTCGGATCCGCCCCGTTTCTCAGCAGTAGCTCGAACAAGTTCATGTTGCAGCCGCGAGACAGAGCCAAGTGCAGCGGAGCGTTGCCCGACTTGTCTCGGAGATTCAGCTGCAGCGGCCGACCGATTTCGTGGCAGACCTTGAAAAATAGCTCCGCCAAGTCTGTGCCTACACTCCCGCAAGCGATATGCATGGGAGTCAATCCATGATAGGCCAAGTTCGGATTGGCGCCGTTCCTCAGCAGCGATTCCATCGCCTTCTTTTTGCGCGAATACAGAGCCAAGATCAACGGCGTGTCACCCGATACGTTCCGGACGTCGACCAGCACCGACCGATTGGATTCTTTACAGATCTCGAAGAACGTCTCCACCGAGTCATCGTCGCGACGGCACAGTTGGACGATAAAGTGCAGAGGTGTCCATCCGTTCATGCGCAAATTCGGATCGGCACCTCTCCTCAGCAGCACCTCGGCCACTTTTATTTTTCCGTATCTCAGAGCCAAGAGGAGCGCTGTATCGAGCGGCTTTGAACTTTTCCATTGCTCGTGGGGACACTCGGGATCGTGGCCGAAGTCGAGAAATTTCTCGACCACGTCGTCGAGGCCGTACGCGCAGGCCACTAAAAGATGAGTGCTTCCGCTCTCGCGGTCCTCGTAGTTCGCGTCGCGCCTGTCGTATATCTCGAAGAGATCGCGCACCACGGCCAGCTCCAATGGAGGGTGCCACCGGCTGACCGCGCGATGTATCGCTGTGGTGCGTCGCAGCAGTGGCCTGCCGTTTTCATCCAAGTCGGGCTCGTCTTTGTAGCCGCTGCAAGCCACGAAGCCAACGATCAAGGCTCCCTCGTCCTTTCGACCGGCGTAAATCCAATTTATCGCATCGCGGAGAAAATTGTCCATTTGTTCCTTGCGAAAGATCTCTCGGAGATTCGGAAGCTCGGCCTGCCAATCGCAGATCAAGCGGTAGAGTTTTTCAAGAAGATGGTATCGGTCTTTTATCGGAATGATCCAAATGAACTCTTCGCGCGATAAGCTCTTTAAACGTTCTATTTCTTTGTGGTTGGAATCGTCCGCGTGCAGCGAATCCAAGGCGAGGGTTTCTGCGCTTCCACCTGACCAATATAAACTTCCATCGAATTCGTCGTCGTACTCCAATGACATTTTGACGCACTGACACACAACGCACGATCGCTTATAATTTAAGTTTTTTTGTTGCTTTTTTTTTACTTTTTCACGAAAAATCACTTGCTGCGAAATCGATATGATCGAGACACCTCCGCGTTCACGCTGTAGCGTCGTAACGTGTACTGATCTATATACAAGACGATCTAATACGATGTACAGAGTAAAGAGCACGCAGGTGAAACTATAAGAGATAAGAGATAAACTTTGAGAGATACAAAAGGGAAAAACCCATATAGAAAAAACTTCTAATTCTGTATGTGTGACATCTTTGACTTACTAAAAAATTTACTGTAAAATGTATCGAAATTGATTCGAAATATATAACCAGAAACAAAAGAAAAAGTACGATGGTAAAAGTAAATTTTGTTAGAAGTCAAAGATGCCATTTTTATTAAAAAACATGGTAATTTTTCCGATACAACTTGGGCCTTTCGTAAGTCTAACATACGCGGCAATAATAACAATAACGCACGGCGAGACATATCAAAGTGTTTCTCCTACTTCGCTGGATTTATGCTTTCTTACGTAGTTATCGAAATTGAACAACTCCGACAGTACAACGTGTCGTTTGACTAGATCAACCCGCACACGAGTTTATGCGGAGCAGTTGCGAGAGAGATAGAGATAAGCGCGATGCTACGAAGATGTTGCGACATAGGTTGCTTCTCGCATGCATATATAACTTGTTTACGATCATACCAATTGGTGTATAAGTTTAATTTTATAAGCTTTTAAATACAAAAAAATCGGAAACAATTATTAGAAATTGTTAAAAACAATTTCAATAAAACGTACTGTAAATATGAGTTTTTTACTTTCTGTAAGCATACGGTCTACTACTTTGAGGCGGAGCGACTCATATACGAAAATTTTAAAAATATTTGAAATAGTATATTACGTGCGTAGGGAGCAAAAAACTGGAAAGCCTCAGAGCACGTGTTTATCGGCCTCGGCTTCGCCTCGGACGATAATTACACGTGCTCTGAGGCTTTCCAGTTTTTCGCTCCCTAGGCACGTAATATACTATTACCGCATCACTTTAAAAACTTTCCATTCTTTGTCTTTTTTGTTTGTAAACGTGCGATTTTCGAAATTTTTGGACTTTCAAAACACGAAAAATGTCAAAAAGAATATATCGAAAGAGGTGGAAAAAAATGTAGAAAAAAAGGTATATTGTGCCATTATTTTCCATATTCGAGGCCTTTTTGCAGACGTTTTTTCTACTTTTACGATACTCTCGAATTTTTTATGTATATTCGACTTGAAGGCTCATGACAAACATTGACGAGGTATTATATTGACATTCTGCGGCAGCTCTGTGAATTTTTTGATGATGAAAGTCGACGAATCAAACTCGATTCGATTTTGAGTTCAGACAGTTTCCAACAAAAGAGCTCTCTTGCACTTTTTTGTTAAAGTCAGACTATTCGAATTTTTGAAATATTCGCAATAAGCATGAATTTTGGAAAAATATCGAATTCTCGGCACGTCAAGATGCTCGAGTAATTTCAATTCGTGTCTCGTCTCGATCGTATATACTCGCGGAACCTTAATATATGAACTAAGTTCTGCAGCAAAAGGTCGGTGCTAAGCTTATATCGCCAGAAGGAAAGGTTGAGACGATTATCGCGTTTACGAAAAAATAGGCCAAGTCACGTATTATATTCGACGGCGACGATCGACAAAAATCAATCGGTTTGATAGCAAATAATTATACACACATATAGGACTCGATATTTACTCGCGCGCCCGAACCGCAGTTGCCTGCCGCGCGCACTTGAAATTGAAAAGCAAGAGCCAAAGAGAAATAAAAGAAAGGAAAAAATCAATTACTCTCGGAAGCAGTATAAGTAGCGGCCGCACACACGTGCTACAAGCAGCATCAGCATCAGCAGTAGTATAAGTCGCCACACTGCGGGGCAGGTTTAATCAGCTAATTGCTCTCGACTCCGCGAGCTTTTATCGTATATTTATACGCGTTTATTGCCAGAATAGTAATGAGACGTCAAGAGCGGGGTTGAGCCGCTTTCTCTCCCTCGAGCTGCAACAACGAAACCCGCGCGCGCCCCTGAACTAGGTCACAATCCAAAAAACGAAAAGTTTTATATAAGATAAAAAAAGAAAAAAGAAACACTAGACGCCCGCGCGGCCCCCGAGGTATTAAGAGATGAAAAATTTCAGCCTGCAAATCAAATAAACTCCGTCCTTTTTTTTCTGTACCCGCAGCTTCTCAGCTCGTCGCATATAACTACAGCTGTACATACAACTCAGCTCGAGTTCGCAATACCGTTACTCATCGTTTCGAGCTCTCTCTCACAGTCGATGCCCAAAGGAGCTCTGCGTGCTCGTGCGCCGGTACTCGACGACGATCGTCACGTGCACGACCCTTGGATTTAAAAGCATACAATATCGCGAGAGCTGCGTTGGCCTCGAGACAAGAGGGGGTGGGGTGTATACTTTGGACCCCCATAAATTAAATTTGCGAAACTTTATCGGCTAAGTGCGCAGCACTGCAGACGTTTATATTTCGCGAAAACCGATAATTGAGACGCTTTTGAAGCTGCTTTTCTTATACTCTGCTTAATTTTTAAAGACGTCTCAATGTAAATTGATATTATAATTCAACGCGATTGAGCTCTCGAAATAGTTTCATCTCTGTGTATTACTATATACCCTTCTCCATTCAAGTTTCAAGAGTATTAACGTCGATCATACGTATTTACGAGTCACTCGCCGAGCTACCACTATACAATTTTGACCTTACCTTGGCGCAAACGTATCCAATATACACACATTTAGTTAGTATACGGAGTGCTGCGCGCACGGGGCACAACTTCAACTTCCGAAGGGCGATATAGTAAGTACGCGACGAGGTATTTTCGGGGCTTTAAATAGCAAATCAGGTCCTGGCCTAGATAACCGTGCACAGCAGCGGTTCGTCTTTTCTCGCTTTCTCTCTCTCTCTCTCTCTGCCGATTGCTAAATCATGGCTTTGCTGCTACGTATATAAGCGGGTTCTCCGATCGTCTTACGTGTATGAATTCTCTCCGCAAGCTCCCGCGAGAAGACCTCGTCCTGCAGGCTTTCCGAAATCGCCTTTCATCGACTACCACACGTGCATGATGTAGGGTAACCGAGTCATCATGATCGATCGCTTTTTAAAATATGGTGCGATGAAAAATTAGAAATATATTTGTATAGGCTTTATTCGATTCTTTAGCAGACGGAGCATCTTATTTTTCACGACCAATTGTTGTGTAAGAAGAAAAAAGTATAATTATTGCATATTCAAAAGTATAAGTACTAATTTACTGGTTGAAAACGATCAATCAACGGAGTAGGTTACTGCGAGTCGAACAAATGGTGCACCTGCTATACCATTGAGATTCACTCGGTGATCATTACTTATGGAAAAAAATATTTGGTTGACGCAAAAAGGCCTAAAAATTCGAGTATTAGAAGAATTGTCCCCTTTAATTGTGTTTGACGTTTTTATATTAATTGACTATGAGGAATAGTAACATGATTATTATGCAAAATGAATGTTGGGATTCTGTGATTTAAACGATTATACACGTGAAACATAAATAAAAATGAGTATTAAGATAAACAAAGTTTTCTTGCTTCTGGAGTAAAAACAACGATTTGGAGTAAAAACAAGAAAAATAAAAATAATTGGATGTTTTTGTTTTTTCTGTTTTTTTTTCTCGGGGTTGATATTATTTTTTGGAATATTTACAGAAAAATAAAATTAAATACAATCATATAGGAGGAAGCTCTTTGCTAACGAATTTTGAATTTTAGCGACAACCATAATAAATACCGGAAAAAGCTTATTTCAGCCCACTGAAAAAGGGTGTTGGGTGGTCCCAAAAATTTTAATAAGATTTGGGAAAATGTATCATTTAATATGAAATGTATTCATGCTAGTAGGAAATTTCTTTGTCCAAGTAATTGTATTGGGAATCGGTCGATAACACGTACAAATTAGTATCAGTATATCTTACCTACGTTGTTTATCGGAGTCGTTAGGTTATTACGAAAGTTACATTTTTTGCGTATACTGGAATCAATGCGTGCAAAATTAGAAAATCATTCTTGCTTCAAGGCCAAGATTTTCGACTTGCATACCAACAGACGGCAAGTGAGTGGGAAATATTGTTTAGATAGAAACTGGGGTAGAAGGTTTTTTATAATCACGACAAAATTAATAACAGTTTCGAGCACTTTATTGTAGTTTGTCACACATTTGGAAGATATTTATGTGAAAAGTTTTCTGAAATTAAATAGTGTACTTTGTGTGATTACTGAAGCATTGATTGCGTCCAAGTGTAACCAATTAAATCTCACTATCTCAAGGTTTGCTGTGATCATGAACTCCATTTACGTATTTCTTGATGTCACTCTTGCATCCAAATGATTTTTGATAAATCTCACACTCGATCAATATCTGCTACGATTATGTACTATATTTATATGAGTTTTAACGTAATTTTCTCTTCCAAATGATTTGTGATAAATTTCACATTCAAACGGTCTTTTCCGATCATGTACTGTATTTATGTGATATTTAAGGTGACATTTTTGTCCAAATATTCTGTGACAAATGTCACACTCAAAGAATTTGCTCCGATCATGTACTCCTTTTATGTGATCTTTAAGTACATGCTGGTACCCAAATGATTTGTGACAAGTATCACATTCAAAGGGTGTGCTACGACCATGAACTACACTGATGTATTTTTTGAGGGTACTATTTTCTGCAAATGATTTTTTACATATCTTACACTGGAAGAGTTTGCTTCGAGTATGTACTGCGTTCTTCTTTTGTGACAAATCTTTTGTGACAAATATTACACTCAAAGGGGTTCCTACGTTTATGTACTGCAGTTATGTGCCTTTTCAGGTTTGTTTTTAGTCCAAATGATGTATGACAAATGTCACATTCGAAGGGTTTGATACGACCGTGTACTGCATTTATGTGAGTTTGGAGTTTGCCTTTTTGTCCAAATGCTGTGTGACAAATATCACATTCAAAGGGTTTGCTCCGATTATGTACTATATTTATGTGAGTTTTAAGGTGAGGTTTTTGTCCAAATGATTTTTGACAAATTTCACATTCGAAGGGTTTGCTACGAATATGTACTGCATTTATATGACTTTTTAATGTATACTTGTATCCAAATGTTTTGTGGCAAATCTCACACTCGAAGGGTTTGCTCCAATTATGTACTGCGTCGACATGGCGTTCGAGGGTACTTTTGTATCCAAATGATTTGCCACAAATGTTACACTCAAAGGGTTTTCTACGATAATGTACTGAATTTATGTGACTTCTTAATGTGTACTTGTATCCAAATGTTTGGTGGCAAATCTTACATTCGAAGGGTTTTTTGCGATCATGTACTGAATTTATGTGTTTTTTGAGGGTATTCTTGAGTCCAAATGACTTATTACAAATTTCACAGTCGAAGGGTTTGTTTTGGTTATGTACTACATTTATATCAAAATTGAGGTTACCTTTTTGTCTAAATGACATATGACAAATATTAGATTCATATTGTTTAATGCTGTTGTGTGTTGTATTTACTTGTCCCAGTAGACTCACATCTTCTTCATATGTTTTTTTATTCATTTTATACTCATAAGATAATTTAGTTTGAGATATTTTTTTCAATTTATTCACATCCTAATCCTTCCTTAAAAAAATCATGTGAAGTCGTTTTATTCGTCACCTCATTGGTCGAGAAGTAACTGCGCCTCGCTTCATGATTGGTCGGAATGTCGGGTCAGTCGTTCATATAATTATTTTAGTGGGAAAACTTAAATGTGGCGTTTGCTAAAATGTTTATATTTGAAAGTCGTCAGTTATTTCAATTTCATATTTGGCAATTTTACTTGATTAGTTGGCGCGCGCGAGCGCGCCTCATATCACTAGTATACTCTAATCTTCAATCGGGAATCTACTTTAAATTGACAATTATTATCATAATCGAATCCTTTTTTTATGATAATTATTACATCTTTATTACATAAATAATTGGTCTGAAATCTGTGTTCTATTTTCACATTTGATTGATCACTTTGATTCTCAGTTTTGCAAATGGTTGTCGTTAAAGACTTCAGTTCCAGTTTAACATTTTTGCACTCTAAATCAATGAAAATTTTTTCGTCTAACTTTTCCTGTAACGCCATTGCGTCACTCGTGTGATTTGTCCAAAATTAAAATTGTGTTACAGTCTTTGAAGATTAAAAACGAGAACATTATTATTATTATTATTAAACTTACTGGTATTTTATAAAATGTGAATGTATCAAAGTTTTTGACGTTGTGAGAGTCTTCAGAATGGAAAATATTATCATTATCTGGCCAAGTATCTTTCGGCTCTTCCTTTACTCTAGAAAAATAATCAAATTTAATGAAACGATCAATTTAATATATATCATGACATGCACAAAAAAATGTATACCTAACGCTGCCCTCTTGGCTTTCCATTTCTCGCTTGATTATATGTATTCGCTGTGAATTTTCACGATATGCATTAAGAAAATATTCGAGGTTAAATGTCTCGGGTAGCTAACACTGTAGCTCGACTTTAAGTAGAAACCTACACTCATTTACTGATAGTATTTGTAAACATTCGCTCACTTATGAGAACTTAGCTCTTCGCTAGCAACTGAACGCACAATTGGTATTTTGCGTACATAGCGATGCGATCTCACGATTGTGATAACTCCTTGGGAATATTTTCCCCTTCCACCGTCATGTTTCTGTGCACAGTAGTGTACTGCGATACATGTACAGACACTCGGCATGGCATTGAAACTACACAAAAGTTGTAATAAAAATTTCATTTATTCAGGCGTACAATTAGCTGACATTTTTAAGAATTATGCGGAGAAACATTTAGAGTGAATAGAAGCAATAAAGTATTGATGACAGTTGCATTAATAATTAAAAAAAACATATGATTTAGATAAGTTATGTTTATTGCTACTATTGAAAGAACGCGAAAATCAAATTCTAATAAGTTTCGATCGAGACTTTGTTCAACGTAAAATTCACAGAGCTTACGTTACGTTACCATCCAGTAACGTAAAAATACGTTTTATTTCGAAAATAAAAAAAAATGTCTTAACGCAAAAAATTGAATAACTTTTCAAGTAGTTCATGAATCTTTAAATAAATAGTTGACACTTCTTGCAACGAAAAAGTATTAAATTTAAGAGTTGGATGTGAAACTTCCAAAAAATTAAAATCGAAGGGACAATAGGAGTTTAATTTCTAACTACTGTCCTTCAACATCTGTTGATTTATTTTTAATTTTAATCCTCCGAGCAAATATCTTTAATTTTTAGTGTCAAGTCAATATATTTTGATATTATGATGATTATTTAAAATTATTTTTTTTATCTCTTTCGGAGCAATTTTCGTCTTCAATTATATAAACAGAATGCCTCGAAGCTGCAAGTTTTTAATCAATTTTTTTTCGCGACGCTTTGTTGACAGAAAAATGTATTCGCTCCGTTCAAACAGGTCGATAGAGTTGTCGATGGTAGTAATACGAATATTTCACAATGCGCAATAAATTCAATCGTAGAGGCGATCGCTAGAATATCAAGTACTCGAAAGAAAGCCTCATTTTAGCTCTCACGGCAAAAACCATAAATTTCGGAAAAATTACGAACCCGTTCGATGAAAAATTTTCGCGATAAAAAAACGTATTGAAACACGTGTGCGCGCGAGAACAGATCGCCTCGTCGAAGAATATCGAAGTTCAGAGGTGTGGGAGTCCTCCAATGTCACTTTTTCCTCGCTATAATCTTTAATTTATATAGCCTCTTAATAAAGCCACGTGGCGGGGGGTGGCTAAATGAGCGAAAAAGGCTCGAGCACGTACAATTGATTTATCGCTGAGGCCGCGGAAGTATTTAAAAATCAGTTATTTATACGAGTGTTATATATATATAACTCTCTCTATCTCGGCTTCATTTAATTTTCTAGTCTCGCGATCGCGAAGAATGCCGCCAGCTGACAATAGCAATTACTTTTCTAACGACTCCGGGTGCGGTGCTAGGCTGAATAGAAGTAGGAGGAGTCGAGGCGCGACGATTCACGCATATTCTGCTATTAAGCTGCCTCGCAGTGTCCTCATCAGCCACTCGCACCCACTCGCACACTTTCGACGCGCGACGCGTTATAAGCTCTCGCGGCAGCAGACCTTGCATTAATTATACGTAAAACGAGCTAATTACTCGAGAGCCCCTTCGATTTATGCGCATACGTCTCTATATACTTTTTTCGATGCTTTATTTATTTTGCGACGGACGCGGACACAGAAGCGAGGCACGTGGCCCACCCCTCAGCTCGCGACCCACATTGCGAATATCCACCACACTGCGGTAAATAAAGAAGAAATCAATCGCGCGCGCCGCCCGCGCGACCTGTCAATCGTTGTATAATATTTTTCGATATCTCCCTGTACGCGAAATGATTTAAAGCGAGGCGAAAAACGGAGGACGTCCTCGGTGTCTGTCGGTCGAATATTTTTCACCGCATTGTCATACGCACACGTACAAAAACGTCCTACGCTCGTCGTGCGCGACATCGAAAATGCAACGCCTCGCGGCGGCGGCAGCAGCGGTGGTTATTTACGCAGGTCTTTCTCTCTCTCTCTAGCTCTCCGTGATTTCGCATGCATTATACAGATTCGTTCAAGAGTATTGAGTGTTTCGCGTGTATACACAGCAACGTCTGTGCGACAAATGCAAATTCTGCTGATTCGTTTAATATAATAAAGGAAGAGAGAGAGAGAGAGAGAGAGAGAGAGAGAGCTGATTTCGCAATCGCGCGAATATTTTTATTATTAGTCTATTGCGCGCGTATACACGCAAGTGCAGAGCGAATTCGAAGAGGCTGCGTAGAGAGCCGCTGACAACGCGACGCGTCGAAGGACGTTCGATTGTTAAAAGCAAAATATCGGACAAAAGCTCGACCCACGCGCGTTTACAGATACATCTATATAGGTAGTACGTATGCACTTGGAATAATTTTGTCAACTCTATCTCTTGCTTTCTCTCTCTCTCTCGAGTATCGAGAGAAATTTCACGCTTAATTCGCACATAGCTCCGTGTGTGCATCATCGCGTGGATCAAGCCGAAACTAATTGCATGAAAATAACGAGTCATAATGACGTATGTATGCATGTGTACGCGGACGTAAAACAGAAGCGTACGAGACGCATTAAAACGAGTGTGCAGCTGAAAATACACACTCGGCACGCGCGTCACAAAGGTGTACGCGTACACGATACGTGTTTACACAAAGGATATAAGAGCTTTTCAGTTTGAGCAAAAAAAAAATATATATATAGAAAAAAAGAAGAGAAGGAAATAAAAAGTTGGATAATATTTGATACACATAAGTTTACGCGCAGTGAAAAAGATTCTTTAAAAGCTGTTTGTCCGACGACGACGACGTATCAAACGCTTACAGCGGGAAGTTATGTGTACACACTACACACGTAATGCGTGTCTTGCCCGTTATAAACCCATCGCAGCTCGTGCACAAAAAAAAATCACGCGGGCACCACCGACAAACAAGTTGAACCACGTCAAAGTTTATAATGTACAGTGTATGAAAGAATTCGATAAAGTTGGGCTGTGTGTACATGGCACACGTGTGTGCGGAAATTCAAAGTTCAGAGTTGAACAAGCGGTCGTGAGCGTACTTAATATATGGGTCATTGTCCTACTTTTTTAAAAAGTGTGCGCGGCGGTATTTCAAAAAAATCTGAAAAAAATATATGTTATTAAACAACATAAAAAAAGACTTTTCCTAAAGTTTCAGCCCGAAAAAAAAATTTTGGAGGTGCCAAGCGACAAACGAGTGTCGAAAAACGTGGTTTTTTTCGCTGTTTTTTGGCGATTTTTGAAAAATTCTACAAGGAAGAGTATTGATTCGTCAGAGACGTGGTCGGTCTCATTTTTTTCGTCTCAAAAATTACTTTTTGAAAGCAAATTGACCCCGAGGTTTTCGTCGAAAGCCACATCTCGACCGGCGTGCAAGTAAATAGCTAATTTTGTGGATTTTCAACAATATTCAAACGGCTCTACAACCGGCAATTTTAAAGCAATCAAACTTTTATAAAAAGCAAATTAAAGGTCTTTTTGAGACCTTTAATTTGCTGCCCTCAGAATTTCGATTGCTTCAAAATTGCCTGTT
>CACVKI010138569.1:0-11002 GCA_902732785.1 Trichogramma evanescens | reverse complement strand
AGGTCTCTGGGCGTGCAATAGTGTTATCGGTACGTGTATATCGCACGACGTCTGCTATCGACATGTCGTCGCTTACTACTACTACAAGTGCTGCGTTGCTGATGCACTGCAGTCGTCGTTGTTACAAACAGCAGCGAGCGCATACAAGGTCGCGAGAGCAAAGAAAGAGAGTAGGAAAGAGATCTTGGACGATGCGCAGCGGACTGAGCTTATACATCCTAGATCTCTGTTTGTAGTTTACCGCGACGGTCGATGAACCCTGGGCTTATTATATATATACACCATTAGCTTCTTCATTTTCTCCTTTCCACACCCACGTAAGGCCGTAACGATGTATCTAATGAGAAAATTTGTGTAGTCACATTGAGATTCGTGTGAAGTCACTATTGTAAATACATGAATATTATGATAATTCTGGTCTAAGGAAAAATGTAAAAAACCAAAACTCTGTACTTCATTATAAAGCTCTGTGATCGGTTCGAAAAACAATTTTTGAACCAGGTGGAATCATTTTCTTTACAAATGTTACATACATTTGTAAACTAAATTGAAGTCCCGACATTTTTTTGAAATTAAAAAGAACTTAGATTAAAAAGTAACTTTTTTCTACAAAAGCATAACAGTTGAACATAGGGATTCGTTGATCTTTTCAAAGTTACATCTTGAAAATAAAAAATATTCAGCTTCAATTTTTCGGATACTTTTTTTCTAATCATTTGTAGATTGTAGATCATTTTTAATTTTTATCCTAAAGAAAAAATATTTTTCGAATTTTTAAAATTTTTTGTTCTTTTTCAGGGTTGAAATAGTTTTTTTATAATGAATTGTAAAATAAGAACCATTAAGTTCTTATTAAAACCAAAAACCATAAGTTAGCATAATGTTTAAAGCTACTTCTTCAAAATGAAAATTTTCCGTTTTTTTGTTCTAGCTTTTTCATAGATAAAGATAGGAATAATCATATTTTTGAGAAGGAAGCTCTTTGTTAATATGTTTAATATGTTTGGAAACGTTTTTTTATTTTTTTATTTATTTCGAGATACGATCAAGTAAACTTAGTAACAAAAAAAAATGTAATTGTATAAAACATATGTACGAATTAAAAATGTTTTTCTAAGTTTAACAATAAAATAACTAATAACAAGTTAATCATATGCGAATGCTTATGTGCAATAACGATTCATACAATTAAACATATACATTCGATATATCATTCGACGTATATCGTGAACCTCTCAATATAATGTTCGTCGAGTTTAATCTCGTATTTCGAAACATTTTTAAATTCTTCCGGTTTGAAGCACCTCGAGTGCAATTTTATTAAACTCGAATCGACGGTTTGATTTGTACTCCATTCTGAGTACGTTTGATAACCTTCACCATAGAAAGAGGGTTTCACGCAGACGGTGCTCAGGCAATAATTGCCCTGATCGTCTTCGAAAATGTTAGTGAAACTCATTTCCCCCTCGATGTGGCATCCCATATCGGGATCCAGAAATTGCTTGGGGTTTCCATCCAGACCAATTTTTATCAGGTACTTGCCCCACTCGGGTACGAAGTAATCGTTTGATACTTTGTTGATGTTGACGTAAGTCAGAAATCCTTCGCCTCTCGGCAAATTGTAGATGGCTCGTGTTGACAAATCACGATGCCCTCGAACGATGTTAGTTGAAAACCAGTTGATCTCTTTGTCGCCGAGCTCAAACTGTGTGCAATTAAGTGTTCGATAAGTGGGCAGTCTAAGGCATATACCGATCAATCCGTTGGCGAAGGAGACTAAAGGATGGTGATATATAACGATATCTTCGAAATGAGCTAAATTTTGCCTTTGACCTAGAAGCGAAAAAAATGTTTAATGAGTGTCAATGTAATTTACGAGAATCAAAAAAATTTTCTTTATCAATTACCATTTGGCTGGAGAAGATTTACTGTCGTCGACATGTTACCAGGCCAAAATTTATCCGCTATTGGTGCCATAAAAGCTTCGATAAGCAAATAGCCATTGTTCTTTGATAATGGATACAAATATGGGCGGTCAATAAAATTATTCGAGTAAGAGAGTAGCGAACCATTTTTGTTCATATCAAGCTTCGAAACTACTCCTTCGGAATCGATCGATACTCTATAAGCTCTTATATAATTTCTTTTATTTACTGTAATAACTTCGAAGTCGTCTTCTCCTTTGAGATAGCTAAAGCAGTAGAAGTACTGTTCTTGGCTGTGAGAATTAAATCCATCAATATCTTCAAATTCAAACCATTCATATCCATCCTTCAGATGATCGAGATCTTCCGAAACTTTGGTCGTTTTGACTTGGCAATTAGAAAAATCCACGATACTGAATCTAATGTGATAAGGCTCACTTCTCTCAAACTGTTCTTCGAACCATCGCACGATCGCTCGATCCTTGCCCAGAGAGTCAATTTTCGTGTAAACCGGTATGACGTTGCCACCGCCCTCGGAGCGCAGCGTGACGTTGCACTGGTCCTCCTTCGGACCGGCTCCCGAGAAATCCGCCTGCACTCGATGCGCGATACACGGCTTCTGCGTCTGATTCAATGGCCTGTCGCATACTAGATAATACAGGGTGGTATTTTCGATGACACTTTTACTGAACACCAGGTGATTTTGACCGACGTTGCGTGCGAGCGATATACTCCGATAGGCGGTCGCTGGGGAAACCGAGCCGAGCAAGACGATGCCGTTTAGAGCCGCGAAGATCGCGCACAGCGTCACGAGTGTCGACATCGTTATTTTAAAATATTACGTGCTGTATAGCTCGACGGCCAAACCGGCACTGAGCTCCTGCCTCTTCTTCGTCTCGATTTTAAATTCGTAACAACACAAAAAAACTCGACGCGCGTTTAATAATAGATATGTGATTCACGAACGAAACAATCAGCTTGCATAATGGTTGATATTTTTTGGCCAACTAATTTTTTGAATCATTCGGCGGTAATTAATGGGAGGGAAAAAGCCAGTTTCTGTCAGCTGCCAGCGTAAAATCCATACATATGTTACCCAGATGATTTGTATACTTGAAATTATTATGAAATGTTCATTTTTATCTCGCCATGCGCAAGTGAGCAACTCGTTTGAGAAGTGGAAATAAAAGTTGTAGCCAAACATCATCATTAAAGATCATCAATTGTCCAGCGAAGTGGGCAATCGAATCCCGTAAAAACTCATGTCGTAATAATTGTTTATATTTTCAAATAAGCTCCTACATGAGAAATCGATTTTTGTCATTTTCATTCAGCAGCAGTTATGTGCAGCTGCATCACTAGTGTGCTGTTCTTACTTTTCAAAATTGCTTGTTAAATTATTCAAACGAAGGACGTAACCTTTTAAGGTAGAAGCAAAGTTCAATTGCAGAACCAGTAGAGGCAACAGCCTCTCTACAATGCAGCCGAAGGATGCAGTGAAAGTATTTGGAAAATTCATTTAATAAGTTGTTCAGACAGACTACAATATCAAAAAATTATAATTAAATTCTATTGTCAGAGAAATAAGTTGTACTTCTATACATTGTTTCTTATCATTAGGTATCAATTTTCTATTTCTAAACATCAAAAGCTCATTCGTACTATTTAATGTTAATAATATTCAACCAAAGCCTCAGTTGAAACGGAAACACTTATACGATTAATTCTTAGATTTATCCCTTAGACCGATCTTCGCATAGACTGTCAAGATTTTCAGGAGCAGTGCAAATCTTTTTGATACATCTTAATCAAAGTAAGAATCGCTTCCCTTCATCCAGGTCGCGATTGAGGAAGGATGGAAAAAAGCTGGGTAAAAAAAAATTCGACGTACATGTATAGACGCGCACACAACAGCCCGCTACGTTCTTAGAGAACGGCGTGTCAAGTGCTTTAACCCTGCCATTAACGTAACTTCGTAAGCTCTTCTTTGCCTTGTCGTATGTATGTATATAGTGCGACACACTAAGTGGTCATCCCCATCCATCCGTTCGGCTGCTGCTGCCGCTGTTGCTCTGCGAACCCTCTCACTCAGCATATAGTATATAATACGCACGAGACTCGGTGTAAAAATATACCTTCGCACGCACACAAACGCGCAAAGCATATCGCACACGTAAGACAGTTTATACAGCGGCACTACTCGAGTGTATATTACATCCAGCCTTGATATTAATGCGCAAAAACGGATCGCAGCGGTATATGTATACGCACGTATACCGCGTGTATATATACAGTCGCCGCTGCCTCGACGGCGCAGGATCGAGGTACCAGCTGCACACACCGGAATATCTAAATAACTTTGGCCGGCGCCTAACACGCCAGCCCGAATAAGTAATAATATTACCGTCGCTTGTGTGTATGCGCATATACGTGTATCCTGTCCCGTAAGCACGAGAGAAAGAGAGACTTTTTCTTTGTTCTTCCTGTGTATAAGAGGGGCAGCTTTTCTCGCCTTGCAACGACGCTCGCTTTTCACCGAATTTCTCCTCTTTCTTTTTTCATTTTAGTTTTTACCTTTATTTATACAAAATCAAGTTTTTATCGGTAAATTCAGCGTCGTCCAGAAGCTTCAACGAGTAGATGCGATTGTTTTCAAGTACGCTCGAGCAAAGTCTAATCTGGTTGTCTGTAAAATTATACCTATTAAAGTTAAGCTCGTTCAAAGTGTGAAGGTTATCAAAAATATTTTACCAAATAATTGTAGACCGATTGGATTTGACTCTTATTATTTTTAGTTAAACTATTATACGCATCGAGCAGCTCTTTCAAAAGCTCAACTTTTTGCTCCCATGCATTTCGATCAGCATCGGCGTTGGGTGACTTATTATTTTTGATTTTGAGCTTTTCATTCATCGCATGATCGCCCATTTCATATGGATTCTATTTCAATCAATATAACAATTCATAAAAATTAAAAAAAAGCCCTAACTAATACAAAAAAATACCTTCGAATCGACCAGCCACATTAAGAAATTTTGTAAACTGTCTGGGAGAGTGCGGCAAACTTCTCTTTCGTATATTTCTGGGATGGTCTCATCTTGTTCATCAATCATCGAAACGAATTGAAATTTGACCTGTTAATAAATTTTACTCACTGATCATCGTGATTGCATTCAATTAATTTTACGAAGCATATATTGTAATTTACATCTTTAGTCTTTAATATTTGACGATTTTTATCAACACTCAAAACGTCATCTTTTTCCGAATCTCTCGACTTGTTTGATGCATTCTGTTGCGCTTGAATCTATCGTCATGGAGAGTAATCAACTTGAAATAAGATGTAAGAAACAGTTTAACATTTTTTAATTAACGTAGTACTTTTTTCAAGACATTATTAACTATTGTCTTGGCTAGTTCATTCGTAGATTCGCTCTTGGGCTCTCCCTGATCTTCGTTCACCATTTTTCGTCGACTCTCTGCAGTTCCCAATGGTCGCTTACCTCCGGAAACGTACGAAATCATACTCGAATCATGTCGAAGCATCGCGTCGACTTTCTCTTGCAAATCTTTTCTGTGCACGAGTTGGAAGTGTCAATGAATAAAAGTTCCAAATCACAAACTTTTTTTACGATCAATGCATATCGAGTGCTTATATCCTACTCGAAGTCGTGGCGCATTCTCAGCGCCTCCTCGTCGATCCAGTCCAAACTTTTTCGAGCTTTCAGCACGCGGCCCACGAAAGCGTCCAATGAATTTCGGCAATCGTTTCTCGTTCTCTGTAACAGAGAAACGATCATGTAAAAAGTTACGGATGTGCGCGCAGAACGACGCAATTACCCCTTCATCGTTAAAAAGCGCACAGAATAACCGCACAGGATCTAACCACTCGCGCGTGCACCACTGCTCTAGAGCTCGTATATTATAGATATGCATGCAATCTTCTCTCTGGCTACAGTAAATCGGAGCGCGCGCGCACGTCTGGTATGTTACGGGGCCTGTGTATACGGGTGGGCATTTACAGTAATTAACTCGACATGCTCTCGAAAAACTCGAGCGAAGCAAAAGAAAAAAAAACAACAACAACAGAAACGGGAAGCCACAGGATAAGGACTGCGGAAAGCCGCAAGTAATAGCGGCAGATAGCGAGAGTCACAGCGCGCGCGCGTTTGGGGTAAAAGGACTCGAAAAAAAAAAAAAGAAAAAAAGAAAGAAAGAAACCCAAAAAATGCCAACAAAAGTGTTGTCGTCGCCCGCCCGGCTCTAGCTACTACACCATATCTATACATAATACTCGCTGGAATTTCACGTCTCGAGTGCACTTTTGCCCCTTGAAAATTACCCTTGGCACAAGCCGACTTTGCGCTCGCTCGCTCGCGTACATATACCCTCTGCTCATCATGCCCGTACGTTCAGGCCATCCATTCATTTTCCAGTTACAACAATGGCTTTCGCCTCGGTATACATATATAGATGTGCTCGGTCCATATATATATATGTACGAACGTGTGCGTGCGTGCGGCATGGTTGCGGTGGTGCGCGCACGCAGCTTCGTTTTATGTTGCGCTTTGCGTGAGAGCTGGAGCTGAGCGAGCGCGCGCCTCCCCTTCAAGACAATGACTCCTGAGCGCGCGATGCGGCCTTTATATGCGTGTAATATGTGTGTGTCTGTGGGTGGGTGTGCGTGTATATATAGGATAGGATACATACTAGCAGCAGCAGCAGCAGCAGCAGCAGGCAAGCAAGAGAGGGAAGACAGGCAGCTCGGTGTTATTAAAAATTCACTCTCCGCGCGCGCGTCGAGCAAAATAGAGAGAAAGAGTAGAGAGTGAGAGAGAGAGAGAGAGAGAGAGAGAGAGAGTGTAGAAGTGGCCTCGAGCAATCTGCATCTCATTCCTGACGGCTGCGCTTTCTTCGTCTCTTATATTTATACTATATATATATCTGTCCCTCGGATTGCGCTGTAGTATAGCGCTGCACGATGACAGATGCGCGAGAATTAAGAGGCACGCGGGTGCGCGCCTACCCCGTTTCTACCCAATTACACGCGACATTTGCCATCCGAGTTCTTTGCTACTACGCGCTACCGGCTATAGAGTAGAGAGGCAAGCTTGACCCTCCACAAGTTTCCTACGACTCTCGCAATTTTGATAACGCACACGCAAAAACTCGCTTTCTTTACTGTGGCTATAGGCGGCAAAATGTTTCTTTTTCCAGGAGACGACGGTGAGCTAGCATACGCATCTTGCCTCCTCTTGAAACATACATTCAGACAAGAATATTAAAGCTAGCGCTCCGTTGGATTTTAATTTCATGAATTTTCATAACATTTTGCCATTTAAAAAAAAATCTGGACGCACGTGCGAGATTCAGACCGTTAAAAATCGCGCGTTACAAAGCTCGCGCGCTCGTACAATTGCGGCAGGCTCGAAAAGTGCCGAAATACCGAGGTGTAGCAATCAATCAAGGCAGGAGGCAAGTCTTTGTGTACGCACTCGCCGCGTGCTTTAACGTTGACGTATAACGGACACGTCGCGAGATGAGAGGAAGATAAAGAGAGAGAGAGAGCGAGAGAGACCGAGCCGCAATATATACGACGAGATGGGGCGCGCGCTCGTGTGCGGTTTTCGGCAAGGCGTTTCGACTGCTGCTGCGAGCTTTCGCGCGCGAAAGACGAGCTTTCGGTACGACGGCCTATAATAATCTCTCCAAAGAAGCGCGCGGGCGGCTAGCGGCGTTTGTGTTACTCGAACGCGCAGCCTCTCTCACTCACTCTCTCTCTCTCTCAGAAGTGAGTGAGTGAAGTGAGGGACGTATTCGCATAGTTTCGAAAACGGAAACGGTATAATATCGCTTGGGTCCCCGCGGGCGACCGCGACGCGAGAGAGAGAGAGCTCCTTTGTCATTTTGTCATTTGCACCGCGCTTTATGTGCGTATGTAAGGAGCTCTCGTGGTGGCTGATGCTGCTGCTACAGCTATGCGGAGAAAGATAGAGCTTCTATGAAAAGGCGGATATTTATACGCGACGAGAGAGTGAGAGGATAAAAATGAAGCTACGATCTTGCCGTGAGCAGCAGTAGCAGTAGCAGAGACGATCTCAATTCCGAAATAATCAAATACGAGAGACAGAAACGCCACGTGCAATTGGAGATTTTGAGCGATACGCGCGTACACAATAGGGATAAACTCTACGATTTTTTTTCTCATATAGACTCACGTGGGCGCGTCCTCGTTGATAGCTGCGAAGACGATGTTGACTCTGAGAGCTCGTTCCATGCTCCGATACGAGAAGACAAATCACGATCAGTACGTAGCTTGCAATGCCAGCCATCGACTTCATTTTTTCGTGATGATTTCGTGGAATTTATTTTACGCGTTCCCTGCAAGATCGGCAACTGCGTTATATATCGGTCAGCTTCAACGAGTTCGATTATATATTACACATTGCGTTATATATATAAGGGCGCACGGCGACTCCAAACTGTTCCGAAACGTGTGTCTGTTAATATACTCGAAGAGGCATTAATTTCAGGGCGTGCATAACTTTTCCTGTAACAATTTGCATTCCCTCTTGCTGCCTACACTCGTACCAACTCGACCCCATCCCCCTTTCTATGCTCTCGCTCTATATATACACGAGAGAAAATTAAAAACGGCCGATCGTAAAGTGGAAAAGCGACTGAATTATTAACAGTTTTCCACTCTGCATTATAAGTTATCCCACACTCTTTTTTATCCATTGGCCGGTTTCTTTCGTATTTTTTTTTATTTTGCCTTTTTTGTTATAATTGATCTTTCTTGAATTCCGTACTTATCGATCATATATTTTCCAATTTGATCAATAATACTGCCAATAAGGGTCAATTAACATTAAAAAAAGGGGAAAAATTTACTCTTTTCACACGTTCTGTTTGGTGTCTGCCCTAAATCTCGAAATGGGTACCGCAGCACAGAGTCATTTTATGATTTGAGTCGCGCATTCGGTTTCTTATATTTTTTCCTGATTCCCATATTTTTTACCATTGTCATAGTCTTTCAAAAAAAAAGTACACATACACCCGCAAAAGTTAGCAAGTCATTCGCATGTGCACAAGTAAGAGGAAAATTTCCCGTATATAATTTCCATCATTCGGCAGTTCGGGTTAGGGGAGTGCGACCGAACAAACGTACCATTATAGGTTGTAACGCAGAGAACAAACCATTAGGTTATTAAAAAAAAAGAAGAAAAATTACACGACCCACGAGAAGAGCGCACAACAATAAAAAGAAGAAAAAAAAAGATAAAAGGGACACAATGTGCTAGAGGATAAATTAGCCTCTCTGCCGTACAGTCGTCGCTGCTGTTGGGGTTATACGCTTTTGCCTTTTCAATATCAAAAGCCTCCGCTCAGCGAGCAGCGGTACTGCGAGGCGACCGAAATCGCTGATATTTTTGACATCTGCATAAGCAATAATACATAGTGCGTGATTTCTAGCTGTTTGCTTTTCAAAACAACAGGAAATGTGCGTACCATAATTAATATGCCTTTGCGAGTATACGAGTAATTCTATGAAAAATCTATAAAAATTTGAGACTGAAATTGCCATTGAAATTTTTGGCATTTTACACGCTTACGGATAATCATAATTTTTTAATCACAAATGTTAATTTTAAGAGTAATGACACTGTATGCAGTAATGGAAGTAAGAATTTAAACTTTTAATATCATAAAAACTTTTCATTGAAATATAATGAATTTATCATTTCTCCGGCAGAAATGCTAAACATTAATAATGGTCAATGGTCAAACACTGTCCATTTAAGTTCTTGTGCTATAAAATATTTTTAGCAACTTGTGTGAATAAGCTTTTTGAACTAAACACGGATCAAGATGTAACCTCTCGTTTTACCGAAAAATCATATGTACACTGTACAATGTACTCACTGTACATAGTACAGTGTACATCCGTTGCATAAAGTAGTATTGTATTAGATTAAGATTAATTGGCGTGGGTTTGAAAACTTTTTTTGTTCCAATTATGCAAAAAATGTAAGGAGCATTTTGGAACCCCTCAAAATGTTAATTTAATTGTATGAAAAAATTAAGAACAGTTTTTAAACACTTAAAATTATACTACTTCCACCATTCACCATAAAATGAATAAGATGAATAAATGGATATAAGTCAAAGCACGATTTTGAGCTGGATATGATGGAAAACGAACTAGCCATTGTGATTTCGACTTACAGTCGAAACCCGATGTAATTATATACACTGGAGCTTGGTTAAAGGATTGTATGATGTTCATTGAGTTGAGTGGATACAAGCGAGAAGACAATCTAAGTAGAATTAATAGGTCTGATGGTGTTGTGATTTATGTGAAGGATAGTCTAAATTTTGAGTTCTCACTTGAACAGTACGGCTTATTCAAGGTGATTAATGCAGTAATACGTATAGACAATGACCGTTCTTACAAGGTTTCGGGTCTATACAGATGCCATGATTACGATGTCGAAGAGTTTACCCGGGATTCAAATTCTGCATGGCTTATTTCATAGTGTGACTGGTTATGGCATAGATGGCTGGGGNGTTTATGATACCCACTTAAAACCACTACTAATCATTGAAAAGAAATTACGCAGGATAATTGGCATTCAACCTGAAGACAACGATAGCCCTCTGGGAATTAGAAAATTATTTATGTGGAAATCATTGCTCAGGCAATATAGTCACCTAAAATCTGAATATCGTATGAGTTCATCGAACACCAGAAATAGGAGTCTGCAGCTGCCGCTGCATTCAACGGAGATGGGCCACAGAACGTACGTATACGTTGCAATGAAGTGCTTCAATGAGCTACCTGTGATGCTTAAAAATGGAGATTATGTACAACCGATGCTCAAATTAAAGTTAAAAAGAGAAATGCACAAACTTACTTCGTGGCTATAAATTTCAATTTTGTTTGGCGGTTGCATATTGTAGTTGCTTATAATCTGATTTTATATATGGGTCAAAATAATACATTTTTAAATTTTCGTCCGCACGTATGTCACCGATCTTGACGTGCTTTTGGTATGTTATAGTACATGATAAAA
>CACVKI010138563.1:0-46529 GCA_902732785.1 Trichogramma evanescens | reverse complement strand
GCTATTACATTTTTCTACATTTGTTATTACATTTATTTTACCGTCCTTATCAGTTTTAACTGTAGCCGCCACGCAAATGTTATACAAATCTTGGTTCGTTAGATTATCCATGATCATCTCGCAGCAGAGAATCGGCAATCGGAAGTGAATCAGTTCCATAAAAGGTTCCAGTGCCCATTCGCGGGAAAATCGCCTCAATAGTTTCTCGCACAGATGCAGAGCGCAAACATCTCCAAACCTTACGGGGATATTTAAAAATTCATACGACGAGAAATGGTAGTAATCCAAATACGTGAGTAATTTCGCCGCCTCTCGGGGTCGTAACTGGATCAGATCGTAGAGCGATAGGCTCGGCTTTATTATTAATTTTTTCGCTCTGCTGGCGAACTCCTTGTCGACGTACCAACGATTTTCAAGATTCGTCGACTTCTCGAATAATTCGTACTCGAGGAACACTTTGACAATCGTGATGGCGTCGCATCGGTCCAATTCGTATCCTCTTTTCTCCAGATCCTCGACGATGGCCAGAAGACCGGCTGCCAGTTTCAATAAGTAAGTTTTACCATAATTTAAATTCAGTCTTGCGTCGAAGTGATTTTTATCGGGAAAAACGAATTTCGTCAGATCTGCGCCACGATCCAAGAGTGCACTGGCAGTGTTGGGATAAACATTCGCTACAGCCAGCTGCAGCGGCGTTCGACCTTTCTCGTCCCGAGCATCGACATTCAACGACAGTCCCAATTCGTCGGTCATCTCGAAGAATGTTTTCATCAAATCGTCATCGCTATACATGACGTATCGTTCGCAAATGATGTGCAAAGATGTCGATTCCTTAGCATCGGTCAGATTCGGATCAGCGCCTCTGCTAAGTAGCGATTTGGATATCTTCTTGCGACCGCTCTTCAGAGCATAGTGCAGCGGTGTATTCTTCTCGATTTCTTCTCGGGCATCGACTCGCACCGGCCGGTATCGATCGTGGCTGCGCTCGAACAACAGCCTTATCAAGTCATCGCCTCGATCGTCGTCGTCGTCGTCGTCGTAGCCGCCACTTCCCCGGCAGATCAAGTGCAGAGGCGTACATCCGTAGGAGTCGCCGACATTCGGATCGGCGCCTCTGCGCAGCAGCAGTTCGGCCGTCGCCGCGTGCAGCCCGTCGTCGAGAGCCAGGAACAGCGGCGAATAGCCTGTTTGCGCCTCGATGAGATTTGCATCGACCTGGCCGGCGTCGAGAAAATTCTCGACGACGTCCTCGCAGCCGAACCTGCAGGCCACGTGGAAATGCGTGTAGCCGTCCTTGTCCACGTAATTAACGTCGAAACGCTCGTATATGATGAAGAGATGGCGGACCGTGTCCCTACAGTCGGCAACGCACTCGTGACGGAGCAGATGCAGAGGTGTGTCGCGACGCACCAGTGGCCGGCCGTCTTCGTCGAGGCCGTCGAACTGGTCTCTGTAGCCGCTGCGAGCCACGAACTCGATGAATTTTTGTCTTGAAAAACCATCCTCGTGATATATGGAATCCCACAAAAGACACTCGATCTGTTCGGTCGAAAGAAAGTCTCGGACATCTAGTAGGTGGCTTGTCGGATCGCTGGTGAGCAGGTAGTCGATTTGATTGAGAAAAGCGTGTCGCTGCTGTGCGACCTGCCAATTGACTCTATTTCGCAAGCCCCGCAAAAGTTCCACCTTGGATTGGTTGTTGAGTAGTTGAATATACATGTCTTGATGACTCATGACAAACGATTGCACCAACACAGAAACGCTCACAAACAAATTCACTTTACAATTTATTCTTACGATGCCTTCTTGATGTTCACGACGTGGCGTTGTAACGTACACTGCGACTATATGCATACAAAAATTACGATCTCACTGTATGAAGAGTAAAAGTGAAAGTAAGGTTGGAAGCTATTGGGCCTGAGCGCAACGTGGCGCACTTTCTAATCGTTGTCGAACTCAACGATGCCGAGTGTACGACGTGTCGTTTGACTGACCAGTCCGAGAGAAACACATGCCACTACTTGAGCTTATAAAATCATATCTAAATTAAAAACTAGCAGTGTATAAAATTTTTTTATAGCACTGTGGGGCATAAGTTCACATTTCTGGCACGCTTTTCTGTGGCATAAGTCGCACATTCTGGCACCGCTGCGTTCGCATCATTCTCGCATACGCTCGTGCGCTAACCTCACTTTGCGGTACCGGAAGTGCGACTCACGGCTCGGAAAAGGGGGCATAAATGGGACTCGAAAAAATTCGAGTACCCGAAAAAACTCGAGTACTCGACTCGAACTCGAGGAAAAAACTCGAACTGTTTTTTCGGGTACTCGCACAGCCCTAATGCGTAGTCCAAGAGATTGTCGTTGAACATGACACAAGCTTTACGCAAATATACATGGTTCATCAATTTGCAATGTTTACTCTGGCTCTTAACTATAAGTCATTAAGGGCCTTTATCGACATAAAGCAAAAGCAGTAGTTTGAATCGTATCGATTAATCCGTACGTAACCCAAGTTTATATAATTCAACAATTCGTGCCAGATTGATGATTTCATTCAGTCGTCGAGCTATAAGAAAATTCGGGCAACTTTTTGAAATCGCCATCGCATTTTAATGATGATAGAGCCTCAATCTTTCATAAAATATACAATTAGTCAATTTCAGCGCGCAGTCCCGACATCATTCGACGCGCGCGTTGAATAGCAAAAAATTTCAAACGAACTAATCTAATTGATTTGGCCGAGTTATATACGAAAGGCGGTGCGCCTCAAGCTCATTTCACGCCTATAAGCAGCAGCAACGGTGGCGATGGCACAGAAAAAGGGGTGAACCAGCTTTGAAAATTCAATCGAGAGTAAAGGAATATATATTATATACAGCGGGAGGTTTTTGACGGACGTTTATATTGAATATATTCGCGCGGATTGACGTGTCGGGTTGTATATATAGCGCTAGAGTAGAAATTCAACGTCGTCGTCGTCAGGTCGGCGGCAGAGCTGCAGCACAGTAGCAGCAGTAGTAGCAGCAGTAGCCTAGGATAGTACAATTATTATCACTATGCGTAATGGCTGGCCTAATGAGAAGCGATGCGCCGTCAGACTCTACCTATCTCTGTATATATATAGTAGCGCGTAATACGCCGCATGGCCCAGATACAGCAGCAGCAGCAGCAGCCCCCGATATTATCTTTGACGCGTGCAAATATATATATACACAAGCTCGCAGTCGACGACCCGAAATCGGCTCTCTCTCTCTCTCTAGCTGTTATTTGAATTATTTAAAGCGAAATTCGTGCTGTATGTGCGCGTCGTGGGTTTCTGTGTGCTTGTATGTGTGTTTGTGTGTGTGTTTGTGTGTGTGTGTGTGTGTGTGTGTGTGTGTGTGTGTGTGTGTGTGTGTGTGTGTGTGTGTGTGTGTGTGTGTGTGTGTGTGTGTGTGTGTGTGTGTGTGTGTGTGTGTGTGTGTGTGTGTGTGTGTGTGTGTGTGGGAAATTACGGTGAGCTTAATTACTGCGTAATAGTTTGGCTGGAGCCAGTACCAGAACGAGAGAACGAGAGAGAGAAGCATCCACAGCTCTCTGTCGCTGGGCGCTGCTGCTACCTGCTGCAGCAGCAGAGGCAAGTATTTTGATTAACGGCAAATGAATTTAGTTGTTGAGATTGTGCACCCTTTGCTAATGGTCGCCTGTGTGCACGAGAGCCCAGCGCGTATATATACGAGAGAGGGAAAGAGAGAGAGAGAGAGCAATTTACATGGCGAATTCCATGCGGCGTACGTACATGCGCCGCTGCACTGGCCTACACACACCCACGCACATCCATATAGCTATATATATATCTGCAGCTGTAGCAGCAGCGACGTTTTTAATCGTTTACCAAAATTTAATGACGCGCGCAGTGTACGAAGTATATACTTGTATACACTCGGAGCTTATATACGAGCCTGCTGTGCATATATTACACGAAAATGGTTACGCGAAAAATGTCGACAGTCGAAACGAGCCGAATGACGTATAGAGCTACTAAGATATAAAATGTTTGGCAATGGAAGAATCCGGCTATATAATATATATACGCGAGGGCATCTCTGCTCTCTGTGCGGCCAAAGGCATTTTTCCCAAGAATTTAACTCTCTCTCTCTCTTGTGCGGAGCAAAGGACCGCAAGCTGCACACAGAAAAAAAAATGAAGGGAGAAAAGAAGTAGAGAGAGAGGGAGAGAAAGTTTGAGAAAGCTTTTTCCGGCAGATTTCGACTTTGCGGGGGTAGGATCGCTTGCCGCTGTATACCAAAATATAGTATAGATATAGACAGAACTCGGACTCGCGCGTGCCGCCCGGGGTATGGGGAGGAAGAGTAAAAGAAAAATTACTCCAAGCTCTAGCTAGCTGTAGACTAGTTGCTGCCAGCCTAGAGCCACAGAGAGAGAGAGAGAGAGAGAACCGCATCCACGCGCATGTATATATCTACGTATTTAAAGGAGTTGGCAAATTGACTCTCTTCGGCGGCTCTCTTTACTTTGCTCGAGCGCGGCTTGAGAGAGAGAGAGCTGTACATAGTACATATTGTACCGTGTCGCGCAGCGGTGGCAAATATATAAGGTGGCCAACAGGCCCATGTATTTTACTCTCTCTCTCTCTTACTCTCATTATCGAATAACTTTTGAGAGACTCGTCTCGTTCTTTCTGCCTGGACTGCCTCAGCAGCGGCGTTGCTCTTATTTTCTCCTCTTCCTCGAATCCGTACCGAACGCGGATAGATTGGAATTGCAGCTCGCGAAGCTATATAATAGGCACAAGAAGAGAGAAGGAAACTTTTCATCCCCCGCACAGACACACACACATAAATTCTGTTCTCGCAAAGAGAGCGACCCGCAAGAGAGCGTATTAAGCTATTTTGTGCCTCGTCGAGTCTCGAGGCCTCAATTTTCTCTGCGCAGCCCCTCCCGAAACTCTCTCTCTCTTTCTCTCTCTGGCCGTCCCGGGCGGCTTTGGCTTTGCGTTTGATTTACTTCTTCGACCTACTGGCCGAGTCGATCCTTTTCAACGCGCGCCTCTAATTGCCAAATGAATCATAAAACGCCGGGGTGGCTGCTGGCGCATCCGCAGCACGCGACGCGCCGCACAAAAAGACTTTAGATATGTAAATGCAAATATCGGAGGTGCGGAGGCAGTATCAATGCATCACGAGCTCGTACTATTATGAAAGTTGTGTGTGTGTGCGCGCCGCGCGATATATAGTTTAAAATATATAATTCCCGAACTCGTGAAAGCGAGAGCGCAATTCGGATTGATATTCAAAACAGTCATTCATTTCCGTTTTAGGAGCTGCTGCTGAGCACAATTGATTGCGGCCTCGGCTGCCATGAATTTTTGCCAATAGCTCGCTTTAGCATTTCCTCGATCTATACCGCTTCGTTATAAGCGAGCCGAAGAGAGAGAGAGAGAGCTCGGGTAAAATTGAAAATGTGCACATTTAGCGTTTATAGTCGCCAGCGACGTTATTATAATATTTTGAAGAAATTACTCGTACCGGAGGCCAGAAATTAAATGGGAAATGCAAATACGTATATACGTGTATAGGTGGCGAAAATGATTATCATGCGTACGTGTACGATGATAATAATAATAATAATAGACGCTACGGGAAAGCCAGCACAGCTCTGTGTGAAATGAATTAGGGGGTGGGTGGGCGCGGTGCAGTGGAAAGCCGATCGACGCGCGTGGCCAGGCTGAGGCATGGGTTTTCGTTGCGTTGCGCGCAGCTGCGCGCGATCGAGGCAGAGGATAGAGAGGTAGAGAGAGGAGAGCAGTAGACAATCGGCGCCGTGCCTGAATTATCGATCGCGCGGCCGAAGATAATTATTATCGCTCGCTTCAGTTTGCAAATATCGACTGTGTGTGTATGTGTATAAACTGCAAACAGACATATAGTCGTTGCCTTTGAGATCTGGTCTGCGCGTGGGGTGTGCGCGCACCTGTGCTTACTCAAGGATAATTACGCGCGGCATTTATGGAAACGATGTTACAATGATAAAATTCAAACGCCAGAAATGATTCGATAGATTTATACTAATTCAAGTTACATATCGTGGTACAAGCAATTATTCAACGCGTTTGATGAATGTGAATGTGGCTTTTATACCCTTCGAAGTTGAATTCGACCGATTGAGGGTATTCGATGCGCCGCCAATCGTCAATGCGCCAACTATATGCTATGCGTAGTCCAAGAGATGGTCGTTGAATACGACACAAGCTGTACGCAAACATTAACAATTGGTCCATTTGCAATGTTTACTCTGGCCCTTAACTATAAGTCATTACGGGCCCTTTATCGCCGTTAAAGCAGAGGACGCCTCGAATTTGAATCGCATCGATGGTTCACGAAGAACATTGAATATATCAAACGACTTGCTCGTATATGTACAAAATTCCATTTTTCAAATTTATTGAATAGTATTCAAATTTCTATTTGAAGCTAACAAATCGTATCGATATATTTTTCAAAAGATATATATTTTTTGAAAAAAAGTAGAAATAAAAAATATATATGTACAGTATATTACAATGATCTTTCTTTATTCAATTTAATGATTATAAGCAATATAAGAGAATTACGAGAAAGTTAAAAGAAAACGATATTGTATTTTCGGGACGTGACTTGGAATGAGCCTATTAATACTTATTTCTACGAAATTTTTCAAATTGTCTGTTTTGATAAAATTTTGGGCTCTTCCTATACAGCTTGAAATCGACAATTTCCTCGTCGATACGTACGTACATCGCGCAATATGATTTTACGATTTGAAACGTGCGATCGCTGAGTGCTTTCGGCAATACAATCGACGCATTATGAATACCAGTTTTAGTTGCAATAATCCTGACAGTACAGCTCTTGAATTTCGCTATTTTTTTTTTCATACGATTTGGTAATACGAAGAGCCAAAATTAAATACACGCTTCTCTAAAGGAAACCATGAAAAGTCTTCAGATATCAGAAAATTATTTCCCCACCGAGTTCTTCAGGTCAACGAACTTGAAAAGATTCGAGCTGATATTTCAATGGTTCGATTATTTCTTAAAAAAGTAAATTATTCAACGACTCGCAAATATATCGAAACAATAATGGTTTTTGAACCTATACATACATACATACACAGATTGAAATTAACGATTGACATGCGATTGGTTCGTTCTACATAGCAAGTCGATCGTCGCTAATCATTGCCCTTTTGAAACACAATGCTTATTTCCGCGCGATCTCCACGAGTCGAGCTGCTGTGCGGAGTCGAGCGACCGATTAGTACCGAGGAAATTGATGAAACAATACGTTAGTCCCTTTTTCCTTTGGTCCGTGATCAGCAGCAGCAGCAGCAGCAGCGGCAGCAGTCGCCGCCGGTTCGAAGCACACAGCAGCAGCAGCAGCTATACACAGAGGTCATCAAACTCAGAGTCCGATATATAGGCAGGTAGTCAGGCAGGCAGCAGCAGCCATTCATTGTCTTGCTCCGTCTTTTAATTCTCTTTATCTCGAGCTCGTTGCGGGATTATTGCAAATCCCGTTTCTCTCGGTGTGCGGCTTTGCTGCTGCAGGCGAGGCTCTCCTCTTATTTGGTTGAATGAGCAGCGGCTTGCATCAGCAGTAGTAGTAGTAGACTACACTTCGATGAATGATTTTTTACCCTCGATCGGTCGATTTTCCGTATTATATAGCTCCTATGCGAGGGTCGAGCGAGGGAGTTTTCGGTCGAACTATGAATTTTTCCGCACCGAACATTCGTGTGTATGCATGAGGAATAATGCTCGAGCGTGTATATCACTACTATATACGTCCGACCAAAGCGAGAATTCTCCACTCAGGTTCTCTCTCTCGTATTTTGCGTGCATAAGTACGATGATGCGCGGGCTTTGTAAATAGGCTCATCCGTAATAAGCCCAAGTGTCTGCGCGCAGTAATTTTGAAATGCGTTGCTCTCGCTGCACATCCTCGCAGGAACTTTCGAGTAGTAGTCGTAGTAGTAGTAGTTGAAGCGCAAAAAATATCTCCTACGTATACGCGCCCGCGTCGATCAGGCTGATTAAAAAGTTAAGTCGCTCGTACGTAATATCCTCTGCCGCCTTTTTTCCCCGTCGAATTTTACGATTCGGCGAAAAAAAAAAAGATTATAGATGCGGATTTCGAAAATCCAGAGTACTCTCCAGTATCGTGGAGTATAGTATAGTCACCGCACTGTAGCTGCAGCGCCTCGAGCCCCCCTTGTGTAACGCGTAGCAATATAAAACAGGTATTTCATCAAGGCCACGCGGGGTAAGAATCTCAATCATTTCCCCCCATCCCGAAATCCCTTTAAAGCTTTCAGCGGCGCGATGTATATAATATGTATTATATATAGCTTAGTGATAACTGTATGTGTAATACGCGATGCGGCATCAAGCCTAGCGCTGCAAGCTCCAGAGCTCGCTCTTGACTTCTCTTTCTCTTTGTGTTTGTGACAGAATGTGTGCACGCTCGTTGGGAGGAGAGAGAGAGAGAGAGAGTATGCAATAGAGAAGCAGCGACAGCTCTAAGAGAGGGAGTGAGAGAGAGAAATCTAGAATGCGACGCGTGTGTGTGCGTCTGAAAGCGGAGCAGAGGTAAAGGAGAGAGAACTGCGCTCTGCCTGTCGGGCATATTAGTAATGTATCATCAGCTTTGCGCCTCTCGTGCTTATATGTACGTACGTGTGTGTGTACGCAAGTATGATTGTTCGTCGTCTAGTCTTCCTGACTTTGACACGCCGAGTAATTTCTTGGGGTGCCACGCGACACGGGAGATTGAGCAATCGTATAACGTATATAAGCGATGCTCGCGAGCTTTGCTATAATAATAATAATAACGTAAAAGCTTCTCTCGTGGCGTCGATTTCGAGAAATAAAAAAAAAGCCGTTTTCTTTACACGAGACGTGCGTGCCGCAGTATTGGATTTACAAACAATACGCAATCAGCTCAGCACCGACGAAATGCGTCGTAGACGCAAATCCGCAGCAGCAGAAACAGCTCCTTCACTAAACGTAGCAGCAGAGAGTTCGCCAAGAGCTGTAAAGTAATTTTAAAGCAATGTAACTACGAACGACGCGAACTCACATATACACACACACTCGACTTTTACACTCTCTGGCTTGCGCAGGAGAATTCGATAACAGCTCGCTCGCTCGCGTATAAGAGAGAGAGAGAGAGAGAGAGAGAAACCTCGAAGCCGAGCGAGCGAGCAAGTAAGTGTCGCGCGGTGACGCGCGTTAGACGTTTTCAAGATGTAAATTGTCGCTACGACGTTATATTATATATATATGGTATCGCGAGAGAGATCTCAGAAAACATGACGTTTTACACACCAGCAGCCGTGGCAGGCAGCGGCACTTTAGAATTGCAAAACCAAGTTCTATAAACCAAAAGAGCATGGCAAAGCACTAACACATAGAAAACGAAAACGGCTGGATAGGACTCGAGCCGATTCGAGGAGCAGCGTTACATGCAACGCCGATGGACGAACGGAGAGAGAAAGAGAGAGAGAGAGAGAGAGAGAGAGAGAGAGAGAGAGAGAGGAAAAAACGAGCAAAAAAAAAGGAGGGTACAGCTGCAGCAGCAGCGCAAAAAGGCAGAGCGCTCGACGTGCGTATACGTATATATACAGCTGTCGAGCGGCGCAAATATACGAGTCTTGGGGGGGTGCGATGATCCCTTTTTGCGCCGCGTACATACTGTGTGTGTATGTTATATAGCCAAACTGCGCGACTGCAGAGCTACACTCACGCAGGCAGATATGTATATAGATATACGAATCGTGGGAGGGGGCGAGTGGCCTCTCTCGCGAGTTGCCCTCGCGAAAAACGCGTACATTCAGAGTGAGCCAAGAGCTGTGCCAACATAGAGTGAGAGAGAATGAGCGAGAGCAACTGCGTACTGCACTAACGGTGACCCCGCATCGTGCAAAAGCTATATATACCCGTCTGAAGCTCGCGTCCAGTATTATGTCTCTGCAGCCTGGCGAAGCTGGCAGGTATATGTAACGTTTATGCACACCTTTTACCTGTGCGCGGAGATCTAGATATACTCGTTATATAGGTATCCTAAGCCAAAGGCGCGCGAGCAATCGATCGATCGCTCCTGGTGTGCTTTTAGCGTGATTATACGGCCTATATGTATATAGCTACACGTATACATAAGCGCGTGTAACCGTAATAAACTCGAATCATTCCTTCGGCACAATTAAACTTCTCTCTCTTTCTCGGTGTTATACTGCTCGCGGCGCCGAGCTCGCTGTGTATGCGGGCGTACTTCGTGGTTTATGCGCGCCCTCGCTATGTATCTCGCTAAAATCTAAAAAACGCCTCTCTAAAAATTATCTATATGGATGGAAAATTTCCTGATCTTTCGATCCAGACTGTTTAGAAAAATCTAAAACATGAAGTTTTCGAAATCATTGACTTTAACGTTTTTCCAGTGGTTTTGCCAGGTAAATCGGAAAATTTTGAGAAATCTGGGATTTTTATCGTTATAAAATACGATGAAGCTAGCGGGAGGGGAACCGTTTGAGATATGCCAAATAGACGATAGAAAATCGTATCGCTTATGTTACAATTGATTTTCACGATTTCAACATTTGTTTACGAAATCAGGTAGACGATCGAATCGACGCTCGATTTTTCAACTCAGTTGTTGTCGTTCCGCGAGCACGCAAGTACGTATTAGTACACCGTCGACCGAAAACTGTCAATATAAGCATTTTTACGAGTCCGATTCGATCGTTGTCAATTCGTGACGAAGTGCGAAAGAAAGAAAATGTACAAGTCCAAGACGGGTTGTTCCAAGCCGAGGCTTCCATTTTGGAACGATCGGAGTCGTCGATTCGATAAACTGCCGCAAGTGGTCCGCGACGAGATGAACTCGGCGATGGAGCTCACGGATCTGATAACGGAGAAGAGCACCGAGGTCACGACGATCTGTCGGGGCTTCGCCAAGACGAGGAATCCCCTGTACCGGGAGGTGGCGCACGACTCCTTGTTCCACGCGATCTGCTTCGAGTGGGCGGGCCGCTGCCTGGCCTACGCCCGGCCCCGCTCGCTCGAGTACGTCCAGGGCCTGCTGGCGCGCGCCGATCTGCACTATCACTGCGGCAACTGGGCCGAGTGTCGTCTCGACGCTCGCGAGGCCCTGGACCAGATGAAGTGCTATAATCTCAAGGACCAGCTGGGCACGGTTAAGCTGCTGGTTGAGCTGCTGGCCAAGGCCGAGGCCAAAGCCGGGGAACGCCCGCCGCGCCCGCAGCCACACCCGAGCATGAACAATTACGAGCCGCTGGACCTCGAGAACCAGAAGCCCCCGAACGACGGATGTCTGTTCCAAGGGGTCAAGCCGACCTACAGCGTGGAGTGGGGTCGTCACCTCGTGGCCACGCGCGACATCAAGGTAGGCGAGATGATCCTCGTCGAGGACATGGCCTGCTGCGTCCTGGCCGAGGAAGCCGTCCACACGAATTGCTCGCACTGCGGGGCCCAGGCCTGGCGCGGGGTGGCCTGTGACCACTGCGTGTACGCGCTCTACTGCTCGGAGCAGTGCAGAGTCGAGGCCTGGAGCGAGTATCACGAGATCGAGTGCCAGATCTGCGAGGTGGTGAATCGGCGATTCGATCGGATCGAGTGTCAGGCCGCCCTGAGGCTGCTCGTAAAGTTCCTCAAGATGCAGGGTGCGGAGCACGCCATGAAGTTTAGCGACGTCTTCGAATACCATTCAGGTTTTATACGTTGATCTTCTCATTTTTTTTCTCCCCGTTAAATTTTTCATCGTGCACGACGGGGCTGAGAATCTTTTTGTTTAATTTTCTAATACAAGATTAAATTGTTCAAGTCGTTGACATTCAGTTAGAAAGGTAACAGATCATCTTTAAAATAATAATAAATTAACGCGTATATCGGGTTGCATACGTAGAGGCGTCGCGTTAGAGACTCGAGCCGTAATCTTTCAAGCGAAGTCCCAATGCATAACGTCATTCTTTTACCGTTTTTCGTAGCGACATTATACCAAACGGATCCGCTTGACAAGGGTTTTTCAGACCATCGAGAGAAGAGCAAGGACATGACGGACTCGGCCGCCACATTACTTTGGTATTACTGTCTGCTGGATCGAGCTGGCGAGAAGGAGGACGCAGAAATGCTGCTCGACCAGGCGGGTATCACCTTCGAATTTCTGGATTACGAGGACGAGGTCGACGACGCCCTGCTCGGCGTCGTGCTGGCGAGTTTGAAGCGCGACGACAGCGTCGACAAGGGCATCGGCGACGACTCGATGATGAAAATCTTTGTCAGGAAGATTTTCCGAAAGATGAAGAGGGTATTCCAAGTCAATTCTCATTGGGTACGTGCGCGAACGAAAGGTGCGATCTCTGTACCGCGATTCAATTATTTTCCATTTGCAGTTCGGATTGTTGCCCCAAAGAAATTCGCCCAGCTCCTATACCGCGGAGCTCAAATGTTTCGCTCTGTCTTATTACTCCTCCATGATCAATCACAATTGCTTCAATAATTCTGCGCTGGCCATTGGAAAAGGCGGAAAGTTGATGGCTTACGCGGTGACTCCGATAAAGAAAAATGAGCAGGTACTCTAGCCATGACTATGATTTCTTTCTTATTTCACCGGTCCTGTGACTTTTTTTTTTGTTCGTAATATTTAGATAACAGTTAACTACTCGCACATGATGAACTTCACTCTGAATGCGGCTACGAGGAGGCTCGACTTAGCCTGGGAGAGAAAGTTTATCTGCTATTGCCAGGGCTGCGTCGAGGACTGGTTGCCCAAGAGCCCAAGGGTGAGTTTTGAAGTCGACGTGGGTCCAGAAGGCTTTTTTTTTTACAATGATTCGATTTTCGGCAGGCTCCTGGCAAAACAATGCCGCCCAGTATTCGTCACACCGCCAGGATGGAGCACGTGCCCAGCGACGATTGGTACTTGACGAAGCAGCAAATAATTAGTAATAAAGTCTTTATCGAGTTCATCTATAAACAGATATACGAATCCTCGCCAGCGGCGGCCTACTGCGATACAGCTTTTCACAGGAGGTTTATAAATCTCGCTTACCACATGATGTACGGAGTCGAATGGAAAGTACCGGGAGAGTGTCATTTCGATTGAGCTTGACGCGTAATTGAAAATTCACGACGCGTCTTTGATTTGTATGCAACGTCTGTACTTTTTTTTTGTCATTACAAATATGATTTTGTAAACTTTTAAGAACGGTATTTTTATTTTTCAAGTGAACATTCTAAGGTAACCGTGAGTTACGTACACGCTCCGGGCTCGCTTACGAAATTTTTTTCGGTATACGCAGCGTTGTGTAACTCTGTCATTAATGTCAAAATCTTAACAAATGTTATGCGAAAACGAAATTTCTGTTGAATACTGATTCAGAAATCAACGTTTCTATTAGAATTTCGCACGCCCAGCGAAAAGATTTATTGAAATAATAGTGATCAGGCTTAATTTCATTGTTACCTGTGGCCCGTGCATAGCCTCTAGCTTAATTCAAAGATTAAACTGCGAGTTTTTAATGCTCATAAAGGTGTGTGTGTGTGCGCCATGCAGCAGCGAAAAGAGAAAGTGTGTAAAAAAGTCAAAAGTTCGATCAAGGTTCCAAAACTTTTCTCGTTAAAATTCTTCTGGTTCGCTTTTTTTGTGCGCTCTTTCCCACGAAGTATGAAAAAAAAGATGCTTTACATTTTAACTTCTCTTTCAAAGTACTTGATAATTTGAAATAAAAAAGCATTTAAATTTTGTTAATGATAATGATTTCGTTAAAAGTGCCTCGGTCGTGATTTCAATTCAACGCTGCGATGTATGTTGTGAACTTGGAGGAAATTATTAAAGAAAAGAATGCTTTCATTGGCCCTATGGAACTTTGTATCCTTTTTAACATTGAACACAGAGTAATACTCGTAAGACAGGGTAAAAAGAAATAGGCATCCCCATGCATCTTTATATTTATTTTATTCATTTAAAAATATTTTTTGTTGAATTTAATAATGATGAAAAAATTCGAAGGTATAAGTTTCGCGATCTACTGTTGAAAAGGCGATGGGCTAAAAACGATTTCTAATTATTCGTGTTACTTTTGACTGAACTCAAAAACGGGCAATAGCAATTTTTTCGAAGCTCGATCTGAAAATTGATGTGTGCGAATTCCGTTTAAAAAAATTATATCGCACAATGTGTGTCTTTGGCATGTTGCTATTTAATGTGGCATTGATAATAATTAGCACTCATACGAAATATTTGTTCTTTATTGTTCAAACGAAACTTTTTTCGAAAGTGAGTTAGGTAGAACGAGAGACAATCGTAGAGACGTAAAAGAGCCAATTGTTATTAATAACCAAGAGCAAAAATCCTGAAGCAATTAAGTTTATTGATGTATTTATCGAAGATGTATTTATCGAATTACATCTCATATTTTGATTGCGTGTTTACAATACGACGCGGCTAAGCCACCAATCATGGCCAAAGCAATCGCCTTTTTATATTCCGACTGAGTTCATTTAAATTTCAAATAATAAGTATGGACGAGCGCGGGTGAGAGATCTAAGGTCTCAAATTCTTACCTTTAAACCTATGTTCAAATTTTTACCTTTCTTTTATACCTTTAAAATTTGAATTCCACCGTTTGCGAGTACTCGATGCGCCGTCTATCGTCGAAGTGCGAACTATAAGTGTATATAGTCTAAGAATTTGTCGTCGAACGCGACGTAAGCTACTCGCACGCGTGATTCTTCGCGTAGAAACATGTAATGGCACATAATTGAAAAAAAATCCGATCGCGTGGAGCATTCGTTAACGAAACAATCGAACTCGACTCAACGTTTTTCATTAGTTATCCGTGTATAAGCTAGATCGACGTCGTGGCGAAAGTTTTTTTTTTACAACCAAAAATTGCGCGCGGCTTTCCGCGCAGTCAGTCGAAAAATTAATTATTTTTCTGCTTTACGATTGCCTTCTCTCTTCGGATACGATATACTCGATAAATCTGTTTGCTTTCGCGCGCGCTTTTTTCCTACATCTTCGGGTTAAAGGTTGGAAAAACTTGTTTTTACGCAATAACGAAATTCCTGTTGCGTTTGGATCTCGACGGTCGAAAACGTTGGGCTATTTTTTATTTCCTACTTTTTTAATAAACTTTCAAAGCAGCAAATTGGATTAGAAACGTATCGCGCATTTATATACATCATGTTTCAAAACTTTTACCTTCCACCATCAGATTCTCATATATAACAAGGAAGAGCCACCAGCATATTGGCTATATAAAAATTAGAACTCCGTAACAGCAGCAGCAGCCGCCAATGCATTACAATTATCGTCTTGGCGTCCCGAAACGTTTTGGCATGAATATTAATGCCCCCCCGCCGCCACCCCTGCGACTCGAGCTCGAGAAAGAAGAAAAAAAGTTCCTCGCCGAATAAAGAAGTCGATATCTCGCGTTTCAACCGCACCATTGATGAATTCGCCGATTAAAACTTTCTTATACTTTAATGCCGTAACGACAATTAATATTTCATTCCGCATAGATATATATGGGTAAGTAGGCTCAGAATTTTTTAAATAAACCTGCGCACGTATGTCACCGATCTTGACGCGCTTTTGGTATGCTATAGTACATGGTAAAAAGGTCCCAAAACCAAAATCTTAGACCCCCTCCCCCCTTCTCCCCTATAAACGTTCATTTTCTATCTATATTTTTTCTGAAGGCCTGAAGAAATTAAAAAATCTGAAAAAATTCAAGGTTGTTGGGATCGTTGAAAAGTATTTTTATGAATTTTTTCAGATTTTTTAATTACTTCAGGCCTTCAGAAAAAATATAGATAGAAAATGAACGTTTATAGGGGAGGAGGGGGGAGGGGGTCTAAGATTTTGGTTTTGGGACCTTTTTACCATGTACTATAACATACCAAAAGCGCGTCAAGATCGGTGACACACGTGCGCAGGTTTATTTAAAAAATTCTGAGCTTTACCCATATACAAGTTATACTCGCGCATATAGATTAATCAATAAGCTAATGTTATCGCCGTTCGCCACGCGCACACCGATGTACTGTATACACGCTTGTTTTATAATATAATCCGCCTAGTGCTCGCGCGCACGGTAATAACGAATTAGGGAGAAGGCAGTTCAATTAAATATACGCATGTTTATTACTCTCGTGTGCTGTGCTGCGCGCGTGACACAGTAAATAAAGGCAGCGACATATTTATTATACATGCGTGAGTGCAGCAGCAGCAGCAGCTCACGAACACACACACGTACGTAGGTACCTACATAATAATGCATACATATTTATGTGCGTTTATATATGCATGCACAACGTACGAAATTCTATCAAACGAAGAGAGAGAGAGAGAGTTTCGAGTGCACGCGCGAGAGAGAGAATTAACCAAGCGTAAAATCACTCTGCGCGCGCGTAATGATTGCTATGCCATATACATGTATAATATTGCCGCGCGCTTATAAACGGCAACAAACGAGCAAACTCGACACTTTTTCTTTTCCTTTTTCTTTCCTTTTTTTTTTTAGCAAGTTCGTATGTGTGCATAATGAAAGCATAGTTGCGCAAGCCCGCACCGGCAGCAGCGTCAACCGCAACGAATATAACACACACGTGGTGCTGCTGCGGGCCAACCCATAATGCAAGCACACACACGTACACGTATACTATACGGAGCTCGTTTGAGCTTTTACACCCGTGTACACAGAGAAATCGTATTATATTTTATATGCGCGCGCGTTTACGTTTTTTTATGTGTGTAAGTGCGTATCGTATACGGTACATGCGAATGTTAATCAGAAAAAAATTGCATAAATACGCACGTTAATTGACACGCTATAGAGAGAGAGAGAGAGAGAGAGAGAGAGAAGGCGCAGCAGCTTGAGCGCGATATACGTATGCGAAAAGGATTGCAATTAGTCTGACCTGCTACTGCGACTGCGGCGGTGCCATGGTATATATATAAGCTCGCAGTCGAGCAAGGCTCTGTGTGGCAGCAGCAGCAGCAGCAGCAGCCCATGTGTCACGTGTATATAAATTCATGTATACGTGTGTATGTGTGTATATGAATTTGCTCGCGCGCGCCCACCACGAGACTTGCACCACCACCACCACCGCCACCACTACTTGGCGTCTCGTTAGGCTGGAAACGAGTGGCGCGCGGAAAGAGAGAGAGAGAGAGAGAGAGAAAGGGAGTAAAGAGGGAGAAAGCGAAAAACAGAGATTATAGGGGCAAGGAACTCGACGGTTCAAGAGGCTGTTGCTGAGTTGCCACCGGCGCGTTGCCTCCTCTCTCTCTCTCTCGCTCTCTTTCGCTCTCTTTCTCTCGTGCGCTGCTGCTGCTGCTGCTGCTGCTAGCTGCCATTCGAGCTGCTGTGGCTCTGTGGCTGCTGCGGCGGCTGCTGCTGCTTGAGGGAAAAAGCACAGTCACGCTCGAGCTTGCAGCGTGCAGCTCTATATATATGCGCGCGGCTTTTCAGATGTAAGCCCGTGTATACGTGTGTGTGTGTGTGAGAGAGAGAGAGAGAGCAAGAGCGAAGAAACGGATAATATTGTTGGGTGTGGCTTTGATTAAAGTTTCCCATTGCTGCTGCGAGCTGCAAGCTTGCCGGCTTGGCGGCTTTCAGCACGTATTCGATTCGAGAATTCGAGGAAAGCTCGAGCTAGTCGTCTCGTTGCTCGAGCTGTATATATACATGTATATGCGCGCGTCGAGCGTTGCTTATCTTACGAATAAACCATCCTTGCCGTTGCGTTATATATATATACGGCCGCATGCACGTTTGCATGTTTTCCATTTTCTTGTTATCCGAATCGAGGAGCGGAGCTGTTATCCAAGTCGATTGCGCGGCGCGCTAGACCTGGCAAGAACTAAATGCAAGAAACACGTATCCTCGCACTGTATATTATATCGCGTATAGAGCGAATACGCCTCGTACGCTTTATGATATCGAAATGTATATAAAGTCGAGTTTGAAGATCGACTGCGCACCACTAGACGCGTGTATACCAAAAGGCAAAAACTTTTTCATCGCGTTTATATGTAAGTATACGTCGATACAGAGAGAAAAGTCGCCGCCGCCGAGCGGCAACAGGCGATTTCCCACTGCACACACACACACTTGTATAAATCGGCGAACATCTAGACCGCTGTTTCAAGTACGATATGTCTCGGGGCTGCAGCATCAGTAGCGGCGGTATAAATGTCAAAAGCGATAATCGTTCTTTTGTTTCAAGTAAAGCGCGAGCTCGCGCACGAATTACTCGCGCGCAGCTTTTTTACTCGCCCCAACCCACTTTTTTTTTTCTCTCTCTCTCTCTCTCTTTCTGTCTGTCTGTCTCTGTCCTGCTTTTTTGCCTGTGTCTGTGTGCGTGTGTGGAAACGACGTTGAATGAAACTCGATTGAGGCGCTGCCTCTGATGCTGCTGCTGCACGTCCTCTATATGTGGACTTTGATGCCTCGAATCGATGTAATATGTGCTCACAGCTCTACAGCTGCCGCTGCCGCTGGCCTGCAGCTATGTCAAATGCGAAAAGTATACGTACGGCATACGCGAATATCGAGTCGCGTACTCCACTCTACTTTAACTCTCTGACACGTCTGCTCCTGAAAAATATCGCTCTCCAGATGGAGATGTGTATCTAGCGATACGTTCGAGAGCAAGAGCATATGTAAGGAAATATCATTGTAATAGTATTCCGTATGTACTCGATCATCGAAGGCTCGTCGTGGCTACGCTGCCTCGGTAAAAATGCTCGACACTCAATGGTTATTGTAGTTGAACAAAAATATCAAAGAAGACCAAAATATGTTATCCAAATTTTTTTAGGATTAGGCCTTAGACTTATACAATTATGTTTATTTTGCCACTTGAAGATTTACAGATAAAGTAACTCGCCATCTAGTGGCGGAGTCTGGCTTTAATTACGATTGAATTTTCATATACTTTTTAAGTAAGTATCTCATATAATTAGAATTAAAACATTAATTTTTAATTAAAAAAGAATTCAGTTACGAAAACTTCCGAAATTTTCCTAAAATCGTGTTCTAGTTTATACAATTATTTTAACTTTGCCACTCGGAGATTTACAGATAATGATGCTCGCCATCTAGTGGCGGAAACTCAAAGTTATTTTTTGTTTATTAGGCGATTATCAAAATTGAGTATTTCTATCAGGATGGTTTATTTTAATCATTATAATCGATACGCGATACGCAGTAATCATTCAGCCGCACCCGAGTGAATTCTCAGTCGCATATACGCGATGCGTCATGACTCAGCTAGTTTCCAAACGGATCCTGCGACCTTACGAATTCTGCTCGCAAATCCACGAAATCCGACTAAAGAGTCGATCGTGCCGAGTGCAATCAACGCGCGCGAGGCGCAGACAGACATACTCGCTGAAAAGCAAATCGTTCTTAAAAAAAAAAAAAAAAGAAAAAAAAGGGTACGAGACCGGCGTACAGATGCAGAAATAAATCTATATAACCTTCGCGCGCGACTCGCTTTCCAGGCGAAGGCGCGGGTTAAAATGTAATCGAAAGTGATGAGTAGCGCTAAAAGATCGTCGCGTTACCGTATACCGTGCGGCCGTATGAAAAATAGAGTCGTGGCGGGCGTCGCGCGAAAAGAGAGAAAGGGAGCGGGAGAGGGAGGAAGAAGGAAAGAGCTAAAGAGGGAGAAAAAGTGCGCGAGGAAAAGAGAGAGAGAGAACAGTACTAGAGAGATAAGGAAAAGGAGTAAAAGAGAAGAAGAAGAAGGAAACTTTCGTATTTCCTAGTCTCATTGAAAACCACCTGAGGAATAAGAAAGATGCAGCCGGAAAACGTAGAGAGAATATAATGCGCACGGCGCAGTCAGACAAAACCCTTCTGCACCCCCCGGACGACGACGACGACGGCGACCGGCGCATTCGTTTTCTCTCTCTCTCTCACCGTACGTATAGTATATAGATATAGAAGCGTGTTTTTTTCGAGCTTTTTTTTGTGACACTCCGCGTTGTACTATATATATGATTCGACCTCGACCCCAAGAACGGTAAGTACACATCTCCTGGTTTTGCCACTGATTAGAAATTCGTTTAATGGTTGTGTGCGCCTCGTATATATAAATGCTGAAAAAGCCAACCCCCGAAATGGCCTGTCGAGTTTGCAAAAGTGAGAGAGAGACAGAGTTGACTTGCCAACTTGACGCGCGATTTCGCAACGAAAAAAGAAGAAGAAGGACGCAAAGTCTACGTACGCAAATAAATGTCTTCTTTTTTTCCTCTCTTCCACTACTTCTTCTTCTGCTTCTTCTTTTTCTTCTTCTCTTTTGCCGCACACACCGCAACAGACACACACACACACACACAACTGCCTCCATAATTCAAAGTTGAGCGACAGCAAGATCAAAAGTATTCCCTCAAACGTTTGCGTCGAGATTTTTTCGGCTTCGGTAGTTTTATCGTCGCAACTGCTGCTGCCGCTGCTCGGGTTAGTGCTACGAACGTAGCAGCAGCAGCTGCTTTTTTCCTACAAACCGTCTGCTGCTGCTGCTGCTACTACTACTTCGTGCCGCTGTTCGGGACGTCGAGAGGATCCAACGGCAAAAAAATTCAGTCCGCCTTTTCGCCGTTTCACCTCTCGTGTTGTCCCTTACTACGTGTGTGTGTGTCTGTGTGTGCTCTTGTGCTTGCTTGGAGAAAAAGTTCACGCTGCTCCTGTGCGACATCGAACTTTACGAGGAGCGACTTTCTCTCTCTCTCTCTCAGCCCCCGTGAGTCGAATTCTTCCTCTTCTTCTCCGTTTTTTTTTGCTCCTTGTACACTTCATGTTTAACTCCCTCCGACTTTTGTGATGCGCGGCAGCTGCTGCTGTTTATAGATGCCACCTTACCCGTCGTGCGCTTAACTTTTCTCTCTCTTGCTCGCTCTGTTGCAGCAGTAGCTTCGAGGCGCGTATTATAATACAGCCCTCCCTCCCCCTCTTTTTTACACTCCAATTACTCGAACGCTAAATTAATTAACGTCTCTCTCGATGTAATTATGTTATATCGGAAAATCAAAACCCCGTTTTCAATATTAATCTCGGTACGTTATTTATTTATATTTTTTTGCAAACCTCGAGCAAAAGCTCGTTTGATCAAATTTCGAAAGGTCGCGGGAGAATTTTCGGAAAACTAACTTATTAAAAGGCATCTCTCCCTCTCTCTCTCTTAAAGTTCGAAAGAAAAAGCCTTTTAGCCTCAAAGGTGAACATTTTCCCCAAGCAAGCACCGCGCATTATGCATCCGTGGAGACTGCTTACGGAGGCGTAAACGAACATGTAGAGCAGTGGCGGCGGCGGCGGCTGTTGCGCACGCACGTAGCATCGTATAGCTGTACATCGTCGTCGTTCAGATTACGTTATTACGTACACTTTGCATCGACGTATTTTTCCTTTTTTTTGCTAAAGCAAATCAAAGACGACGGCGGAATAACAAACAACTAATTTATACTTTGATTTTTGCGAATATCAAGTAGTCGAGCTCGACAGTGGTACAGATCGATATTACATCAGCCGGTATATTTTCGCGATCTCCCTCTCTAAAGCTCTTTTCTTAATTATGACTCCTCGACTCTACCATCACTCGCCATAATCAATAACGGCCGCCGTCTGGGGAGGCGAGGGCGAAAAATAAACATAAATATAAACCCCCTAAACAGTTTAAGTGCTCTGTACAAGCGGCTATATATATGTACCAAGTGTGCGAGAGAGCTCGCCGGCGATAAACCGGCCCGGATAAAGAGCTCAATGGGCCATTATATATCCGACAATTGTCGCTCGACGAATGAGAAAGTCATGGCTCTCGGCAGCTCCAGCTTTGAAAATAGGCGGAGATTGGAATTCGAAGCTATAAGAGCTCGCATTGCAATATCCCGCTGCTGCTGCGGCCAGTTTAAAGCGATTGAATTATTTAAAAGCTGCCGTCGGAAAATCGATCGGATAAAAATACACGGGGCCATTTCAGCCGTTTCTCTCGTTGCAGTAGTAGTAGTATTAACTCTTGGTGCGGCTGTTGCTGCTGCTGCTGCTTTTCTGGCCCGTCATAACGACCGGAGTGGAGAGAAATAAAGAAAGAGAGAGAGAGAGAGAGAGAGAGAGGAAAAGGCGCGGGGGTGAGGGGTTTCTCTAAATACTCGAAGCTACTCTGCCGCGACGGCTGTGCATTATATATAATATACACTTGATAATGTGTATTCTGGCAGCTGCGGAGCGAAGAAACACACACAAAACAACAACAACAAAAAAAGAAAAATCGAGTAATTGAAAAATCCTTTGACTGCAGTTACAGCAGCAGCAGTAGCGACTGAGAGGCTGTGCGAGAAGCTGAATGTACGCATACAAGAGCGAGCTAGCTGTTAGTAGTAGTAGTAGTAGTCAACGGTGGCGGCGGCGGCGGCGTCGGCGTCGGCGGTTGAGCTCGCATAATTACTCGATCGTTACCCCCATCGCTGCGCCTGCCTGTTCTAGATGGGGGGTAGAGAGGGAAGTTGCACACGGGAGGGTGGTGGTTGTGTGCAGAGGGTATATATATATATAGCTAGAGTAGTAGTAGAGGCGCAAGCGACGCACAATGCAAGATGCGACTCTCTCGCTCGCTCACTCAGCGGCAGCAGCAGCAGCAGCCAACAGCCAACACAGCCAGCATCCATGAAGCAGCAGCAGCAGCAGTGGTAGTAGTACTATATAGTGGTATATAGTGGAGAGAGAGAGAGAGAGAGCAGCGCGCGCGATAATCTCGAAATCAATAGACTGGCGCATGCCCCGATTTTGCGCAAACACACACACATATATAGCACGTATATATGCAGCCTGCATATACGCATATATATACGAATACGGCTTTCGCATACAAAAACACGACGACGACGACGACGACGATGCGGGGGAGGAGGATGACGAGGCGCGAATCCGCACAGTTGCTCTCTCGCGCTTGTGTGTATACCGGCACAAAATTTCTGATGAAGATTGTCGAGGCCGCGCGGCGATGATTACGTTGTGTTGTGTATGCTGACGCGCGTACCACCACTACGACAACAGACCCCCCCAAACGTGCGCATATATCGCTCGTTTCGCAGTCGGGCCAACAAATTTTGTTGCTTTTTTTTTACTCTATCTATCTATCTGCTAACTGGTACGAAACAAAGGTGCCAAATGCGCTTTTATAGGCGCACTTACACACACGCACGTCCCAACCAGGATCGCTTGGGTATTTAATGGATGGCGAAACTGGATTAACCGGTGTGCGCCTCCACCCCCTTCTTTCCTTCGGTGCAAACGCGAATGTTTGTCGCTCTCGCGCTCGCTAGTTCTCTCTCTCTCTCTCTCTCTCATTGGTCCGGGATTTCGTTATTCTCGCAGTTTCGCAGCTCTGTATATTTATCGAACGGGGCGCAGTCGTCGTCGTCGTTCGCCTCTCTCTCTCTCTCTCTCTCGTCAAACTCTACTGTTTGTAAACTTTCTGCGTATAAAACGCACTGAAAATGTCATATTAATTAAGTTTCAGGAACAGAGGGGGTGCGGATAGGTAGAGGCGCTGCGAACTTACTCACCTACTCCTCTCTCTCGCTCGTAGCGAGGCCAACTGGTTATACAACGTCGAATATAAACGTATACTACACGAGTTATACGTGTGCGGCTGCAGAAATCAAATTAATCCTGTTTACAGTAAATGAAATTTGAACTTTGAATGCGCTTGTTCCGTGTCAGCTGTGTGCAGTGCACCCCTTCTGTATCATAGCGCATCTCTCTCTCTCTCTCTCAAACACAATTTTCGTGTCTTGGTGGAGGCGAGCGAGTAAAAAGCAAAAAAAACCACGTTATTTCGTGCTGCCTCGTGATCCCTCTACTATATACAGAGAGCAAAAAAATGCGCGCTTCCTCTTTGATCCTGTCTCTTCCTTAAAAGCCGGTAAATAAATGAAAGATACGGCTATCCGGCAGAGCTAGAGCTAGCTAGCTTCGTGCTTCGTGCTGCGCGAGCGTCCGTAAAAGCGAATCAATTCGATTGCCTTGGTTAGCTAGCGTGAGCGTGAACGCGAGTTCCTTTTCTCTCTCTCTCTCTCTCTTTCTACTGCTACGGCCCCTATCTTTTCCGCACCTTTAACCGTAAAGAGAGCAACAAGTGCCCACCACCACCACCACTGGCACCACCCCCGCACAGTAGTAGAGTACACTCGCAGTAGCTCCTCGGCTGGCGCTGCAGCACACGTCTTAAAGAAACTGCTTCTACTGTTACTGACTTTAAATTTGCCGTGTCATTCATTGCCTCATGAATATATTCCTCGCGCCTTCGGGCGCGACGCGGCGTACGGCTTTTGTTTCGCCGAGCGAGCGAAACGTGTGTTTCAACTTCGACGCCGAGAAACATCTCTTTTTCATAAAAGAGATATATCGCGTTACTCGATAAGACGATTTTTTTTAATGAACGGAGCATCGCGTTAAGTACCGGGAGAGCAGGAGAATATTGAAAAGAAGTGGACGAGCTCCCAGTTAAGGGCTATGAAATATGATTGTTAATCTTGTTAAATGTACTTAGGAGCTTTTCAGCAGCAGTATAGCAAAGGGCTTTGCGCATTATACACCGGCATGACTTATACGACATAGCTTCAAACGCGAGCTTTTTTTTTAAAAAGAGCGAGGGAAAAGTAATATTTTTACGCTTACTTATTTTAGTTTTATTCAAAAAAATTCCGTTGAAAAATAAAGTCCAGTAAAGTTAGTGTGCGATCGCAACGAGCGCGCATCGTAAGATATTCCAGCGGGCCACCCCACGAAAATCCATTTGGCTAGCTGCTCCGACACTTACGTTTGCGCGCGCGTTTATCTGCTCGAACCAAGCCACCGCCAGTCGTCAGCTTTTCACACACACACACACACACACACATACACTCGCGCGCTCGAAAGTATGATGAATGGCGCGCGAAAGAAGAAGGTTTTTCATATATAATATAACGCAGCACAAAAGGTAAAAATGAAAATCGTCGTACCCCCGGTGCGTTTCGATAAACGAAGAAAATAAGATTTTCTCTTTCTCTCTCTCTCTCTTTCTCTCCCGGTGACTCGATAAGAAGGTCGTCGCTAGTTGCCTCTCGGTGTGCGCGCTGTAACGGAGCAACGTCGACGACACGACTAGCGGTGTCTTTTTTTCTCTCTTTTTCAATTTTTTTTTTTTTTTGTGTTATAAAAGAGGACGATGCCACTACCCGACAACGTCGTTTTCAAGTGTCGACTTTTCTCTCTGTGCTTCTCTACCTCCTCCTCCTTCTTCTCTTCTGTGCGCGCCGCACACGAGTCGTGTCTTGTTTATCTTTACGTTCCGTTTAGCTCGTCTCGCAGTCGCAGCGCGTACCACACCGCCGGGCGACAATCTCCGCGCGGCATTATTTGCACGGAAGTGCCTTTTTTTCTCTCTCTCTCTCTCTCTCTCTCTCTCTCTCTCTGCTCTCGGTGGCGCTCCACCACGCGACGCGGCTGATGAATCAAACACGCGAGCAGCACATTGCACTGCGCTTTTTCAACTCCACTCGAGAGGAAGAAACTCATCGAGCGAATCAGTTTTTTTCGGAATTTTATTTCGCTTTCGCCAGATAAAGCTGATTTTTGGTCTGGTAAAGATCTTTTCCATTTTCGAGTTTTTTACTCAAACTTTATGTTCTCGCGAACGAGTTGTAAAACTTTTCGAAGAGGAGGCTCTTTTGCCCTCGTTCCGCAAATTTATTCTGACGGTGACCGTGTTCCTATATAGCGATTCAACGATCTCGACGACCTACCTCCAACTTGTTCCTGCGAAAGAGAACAAAAGTATCAATTTTACGATGCCTTTTTTTTCTGCTAGCTTGATCCGAGATAGGATCGCATCAAAGTCATTTCGACTAATGCGCCGCGCACACGGGTCGGAGAGAGATCGATTTATTCAATGAAGTGCGCGCAAAGCACGAAAGCTCGAATGCCCATAAATCGTTACCGCCCAGTACTGCAGCATCGCATCGCACGCGGTTGAACATCGATGTACAATGCAGCGCATCTCCTCGAATTAAAAGAGGTGGAGAAGAAGAGAGGAGTCGGAGTGATCTTCAATCCCGTTTACCGAGTCCCCCCCTTGGCGCGCACTCAGTATAATTAAAAAATCTGACACCACTACTATCTATCTATCCAGTAGCAGCTATATAGATAAGAGAAAAGAGAGGAAAGACAATGAGCTGCAAGTAGTTTTAACGCGCGTAGAAGAGAGAGAGAGAGAGTTTTAGAGTTCGAAGGAGGTAGTCGGGGAAGAGGAAGAAAAGAGCTGAGCGTTCACTTTCACAGATTGCAGAGCGCGCCCGTCTTTTTACGGTCTCTCTCTGTGTGTCCGGCCAACGACTTGCTGCAACGACGACGACGACGACGACGACGACCGACGCTTTTATCATGCTACAAACCTATACACACACAGACACAGAGACAGACAGTTACGCGCGCGGTCACACAGACACGAGTACGAAATTTTTTGTGTCCGGCTTTAAGCTTCATTGAGAGCTATTGTATTTTGACTGGGCAAGTGGCTTGAAAAACGTTCTCAAGTAGCAGAGAGAAGTTTGCTGCCACCGCCGCGCCAAAGAAAAAGAACGAGAGAGAGAAAAATTGTATAAAGCTCGAGAGATTGAAAACACGTATACAGCGGAATGAGTGAGATATACATTACGATATATAAAAACTGCTACGCCATAGGCAGCAGCTGTTGCGATCGCTAATTAACGAAGGTAAAAAAAATAATAATCATAAGGAAGTTCTTATACGTAACATATTATTATTATATCAACGAAGGAAGACGAATATAACAATGATGATAACGTTCACTTACCATGAGCGAGGGCGAGCAGAGTGGCGAGCAGGAGCGCCGGTCTCAAGGGTCGAGCGACGGCCATCCCGATGGCCTGGATCGTTACGTCGATTCAGCTTCCTCCTGAAACAATAGGAGAGCGCGCATACAGCCTCGATCAATCAAGCGCCTTTCCTCTTTATATATATATATGTATATATGGTATATAGTATGTCTATCTCTCGCCGTTCCTCCCAGCAGCGGTGGTGTGCCTCGATTCTATCCCACCCTTCGGAGCCCACCTCAGAGCACAACCTCCCCCCCTTCTACCCCCCCACATGGATCTCTGACTCGATGTCCCGGTCAGCGACTCTGTCTCTCGCTCTCTCTCTCTCTCTCTCTCCTGGCGTATATACACCTAAAATTAGTACACAGCTTTTCAGCGATTCAGCTCTGGCAGACTGCCCACCCACGCGAAGGAGGAACCTCGATGTATTATACTTTGTCATCGTATCTTTTCTATAAAGCCAAATGTAGAACCTTTTAAAAAACTGTCGAAAGAATTGTTAATAATAAAATAAAACGCATGGATTTCATTAAAAAAGCTCGCAAGCTCGTATTCTTGCCCTATTGATCCGAATTGACGTTTTAATTACGAACGCTGGAAATGCCATTCTCAAAAGCTAGATATAGCCGATGTCGGAGTCGACGCGGACGCATTCTCCATCGAGTCGATGGGCGCATTTCTCTGTAATGCGCGAACGTCCGCGTGTCTCTCGCGAAGTTGCGATAATGCCGCAAGCTCGGGGACTCTACGCGTTATTCAGCTGAAAGTGTGTAACGCTATAATATAACGCGCATAATACTCAACGCTTATAACGGCTAGAGGTCGAGCTGACTACGCTACTGCTGCTGCTGCTTGTCTCGTTTTTCGCTTATTTTTTTTTGTTGCCGCAGGCACGTGTCACTGCGTATAGTAGTACACAGTAGTATACACACAGACACACGCAGCCATGGTCGATATACTCACTGGCCGCAGAATCTCAATGGTTGTACGTACGCAGCAGCAGCAGCAGCTGCTGCTGCACGACACATACACACTCATACACGGATGCAGCCATGGCTGATGCTGTGTAGTACGTGTGAACGAAGAGACAGGTACATACACATATATATAGCAGAGAGAGAGAGAGAGAGACGGGCTCGCGCGCGCGCGCCTATGTGGAGTATCGATTTATCGGAAATTTTAGCCCAACTCGAGCGCAGCCGAACTCTGTGTGAGTGCGGCGCTCTCATGCTGGCATCGCGTCGTCGTCATTGTCACAGCTTTTAACCCTTTGCATTTTTCATCGGTCTCTGCTACTGCGAGCTTCACCCCATCGTGTGTCCTTTTTCGAGTCGCGACGATCGCGAGAGAGCTCAAAGATGTAAAAAGTTTACCGAAGCTTCTCTCCACATTAATCTATTTCTTTCGTCCTGAGTCGATGACCTGAATATCAGTATCAATGAAATGTTTCGCGTATAAAAACGCGTATTAAAAATAACGCTTGTTAGCAAGTTCACCCATAATACAAACTCCCCGAGCTTATGCCGTATACACGTAATTATGATAAAACCTGCCGCGCGTAGCTCTAGCGTGGCGACGCGTTAATCATTGTTTACTTATATATTTGTCCGAGCTTCTACTATATACGGGCACTTTTAACAGATAGCAGGCGCCATGGTATCATAGCAATTTACTAATTATTCTAAACAACTCCCTCGGCGGGGTAAACGCGGCTCGGTGCGCGTCAGCTAGACTCTGTGTAACTCCTAAATCAGCTTTAACGCACCAATGGAACAACACAGCGGGCGAGTCAGGGTGGGGTGAGGGAGGTTTGTTATACGTATACGAACTCCCTGCGCGCAACACCTGGACGTGTGCGGGTACACGCCCGCGATATATAGACGCACGCACACGTGTATACGCGTAGTTTACCTCCCATAAACACTGTCTCACTCGTTCACTATACGGAGAAAGCTACATAGACGCCTCGATAATTTTGCTGAAAAAGTTTTTTGGGATTGCAAACGAAAAAAAATTTAACGAACTCTAAGTTTGACAAAATAAAAAAGTAATCTTCGTTGCGTTTTATTTCGTTTGATTTTGGTGGTAAAATAATTGGAATCGTTCTATCTGCGCGAATTGGCTCAATGCACTTGGAATAATCAACGTTTTAAACGAAGATTTGCGATCGTAGCTCCTCTTAGTTGTTTATTTTTTATTTTTATTTCCAACTATTTAAAGGCCTGAAATTTCCGTGATGCACACAAAAGAAACGAAACGAAACATGGAGAGCTAAAATTTCCACAAATTGGCACTATATATACGAGCCACGATGAGGCGGAGAGAGTAGAGAGAAAACTCGCGCAAAACTTTCAACGGATATACAGTACATTTCTACTCTCTATCCGCAAATACCGCGTATATAAAACTCTTACAAATCAACGCGGAATTGATTCGAAATTATTCGATGAGTTTCCGTCGGTGCAGCCTCGCTCCCTCTCTCGAGTCACCCGATCCATCTCTCACCGAGTAAATCGCGCCGCGCCCCCGTATATATACACACACATCGAGCGTGAATGCGGTTATGTCAAATGTACGCTCGCTAGTCGCGCGTTGTGCGTATATACCGTGCGTCCTAATGGATTTCAAGCTCGCGAAAAATTATAAACGAGTTGTCGATAATGTACGTCAATCTGAAGTGAAACTTTTTTAATCGCGTTTCGAAATCAACCCTATATGCGCGTGTGCGTGTGTGTCAGCGTGGCTCCCCCCATATATCAGGTGTGCATTGAAAAAAACTCGGATATATAGAAAGAAGCGATATACTGCACACAGAGGCGCATTGACCGCAGTCGTACGTGAAATCGTTTCAGACGACGACGACGACGACTCGGCGTTTAAATACGCCTCCCTTTTTCTCTCTATTTCTCGCATCGTTTCGTACAGCGTACGGTACAGCACACGCGCGCGATGGTGGGCAAGGATCCCTCGCTCACAGGAAAAAGATCGCGCTCGTCGATTTGCGCGAAACGTAATTGCCGCCTGCTCACATACATGCACGGAGAGAAGAGAAGAGAGAGAAAGGGTGGAAACCTGTGCTACCGCTGCCGCAGGACGCGCGCGCGGGGGCGTATATATATAATACGTGTGCTGCGGGAAGAGGAGGACGAAGAGAGAGAGAAAACGGTTGGGAAGCAATCTCGGCAATCCAATTAGCCGGTGATAAACTGTGTGGTCTCTCTGGCTCTCTGGAGCCGCTGCAGCAGCAAGCCTCCGTTTGAGCATGCGGATACTTTGCCTTTCTCGCGTGCGTGTGTAACGCGAGAGATCGATTAGTTGTACCCGAAACCTGTTTTTTGACCCTCTCTGTACTGTATACATAGTTTTCCGGGTGATTCGTTCCTTTCGTCTGAGAAAATGACTCCTGTAGACTTTCGAATGAACAGCCTCAAATCAAAATTGCTGTGCGCGCCGAACGCATTGTTTGAATTCGCGACGAAGGGTCTAAAATATATTATAGTCGTTGCAGTCACGCACGAGTCGATCCTCCTCGAGTTGCGCGAGTCTGGCCCTGCATGCAGTGCAATGCACACAAACTCACACACACACACACACCCAAACTGTGCGCACGTATTTAAATTGTCTTTAGCGCTTGCGCGAGGATAGAGTATAAGGTACATAGTAGTCTGGTAGTACGTACACATGTTGGCCCGTGCGCTGCTGTTTGAGTAATTACACTTACGCGAGAGGAAGCCCAGCGTCGTCAGCACTTGCGCGCGCGCGCGCGAGCGAACTATAGTAGCTAGGTATACGTACGCGCGCGGGAGATAATTAGTTTTCGACGATTTCACTCTGGCTGGCTGGCTGGTGGTGGTGTTTTGTTCCTCCGAGCTTTACTATTACTCTTTGGATGCGCTGCTGCTCGTGCGAGCGCAGATTTCGCAGACGAAAGCTCGTCGACGAGAGCCAGCTATAACATATAGCCTCCGGATATCCGATCCTCTTAGCTGCGGACTGACCAGATTGTATTATTCCGGGGTGCGACTATAGAGAGAGAGAGAGAGAGCGAGCGCTCGAAAACCTTATGTATAATTTCACTTTGAAAGTTTCGACTGCTCGCTTGGCTATATGGACGACGACGAGCAGCTGTCGTGTATAGTAAAGGAGCGACGATAAAACAGTACTTGGATTGGAGGTGTTTTTTTTTTCGTAGTTGTTTGCCAAATTCTTAGCTGAGATGCTGTATACGTGTACACGGCCTGGTTTTTTGCTTGATTAAGTCGATGCGTTAGTATACTCCCTTGTGTGTGTGTGTGCGAAACGACGAACAAATGCTTATTCTTCGTGTGGTTCAGAGCCGCCGCCGCGTGTGTAAAGATCGAAGAATAAAAAGCACACATTCATGTCTGTACCTTACACGAATAAATATGGAGCTTGCGCGACTCTCGGCAGCGGAGCACTTTGAGAAATTAGCGCGCGAGCCGAGGCTGAGCTGAGCACATCGGTTTCTCACTCATCCCCCGATCTCAATACTCTCTATATACGCTCGCACACATACGTACATTTACCGAACGAACGTATTCAACAAATATACCTCGAGAGAGAGAGAGAGAGAGAGAGAGAGAGCACAATTCGCACGTATACACACCCATGCGCCAGTCTCACTCGAGCTACACACACACACACGTATAGTACGCGGTTCAATGAACTTGTGCTTGCGACGCGCCGCGGAGCTTGCAAGCTCCCGAGCTCCCGTATTTTCATTTCCTCGTTGTCTGCGCGACATGTACGTATACATACATACATATGGATACGTACAATCGCAGGTATATATATGTGGGTGTGTATATGAAGAGAGCGAGAGGAGCGCAGCTACGAATCTCGACTCTATAGTTCGGCGTACCACCACTACTATTACTACTACTATATGTATACGCGATCTTTTCTCGTTTCCATACGAGGCGCGCGCGCGCGCGGCACACAGCCACCACAGTACGTACCAGCAGCAAGGGTTTTTGTTCGAAGAGATCCAGGCAGAAGCGAGAAAAAGTCCTCTTGTGTGTATGTGTGTGTGGAGCTTGCGCCAAGCTCGTACTTCATGTGTGTATGCGAGTGGAGCGTCTGTACGTCGTAACTGCCGCGCTTGCCAACTTTAGAAATTTGTCGGCATTTTCATTAAAATTATATGTAGGAGAGAGAGAGAGAGAGTCGAGGTTCTCGAAAGCTCGGCTCGTGGATCGCTTTGAATTTCGCGCGAGGCGTTGCTTTCTGTCTCTTGCTTCGTTCTCTCTCTCTCTCTCTCTCTCTCGCCTATGGGGCCATGCTGTCTGTGGAAAATCGATCAAAACGGATGTGGAGGATAAAATGCGTCGTCACGAATGTGTGCACGTACCAATTGGATCGATATTATCGAGAATACATGTATATTTATCCGAAAAATGTAATGCAAAGCGAAGAAATCGACTGTGGCAATCAGAACGAGTGAAAAGCATCGGAGGTCAAAATAGTTTTTTTATTTACGTACTTTGTGAGATGAAATTGATTCAGCGATACAGTACGGATCGGCTTATGAGATAAAAAAAGATGTCGATTTCGAGTCGTCGTTACAATATATTTAGCCGAATATATTATACGTGTATCGCACACCGCACACCAGTTAATGAACTTTAATTGCGAGCGGCGAAATCGTAAAACTCGACACCCGATGATCTCGCGTGCTCTCGAGAGCGAAGCCGCGCGCGCCGCGTGATTATAAGGCAGCTATCTATATATACACACGTTCACCGCGCACGACCCAAGTAACCAGAGAGCGTAATAATTCCTAGGGATAATCCGGGGCTGGTAGATGTATAGAGAGCTATAGGATATATACGTTGCATATATAGCTGTGCTGCTTCACTCGGAAAGAGAGAAGAGAGCGAGAGCGAGTGGCAAAAGCCAAGTCATCGATATACGCAGACGACGACAATACTCGATACTCCGATAACGCCACTTAGCCCCACGTGTTCGCAGTTGCGATGTGTGCATTTGCAACTTCGAGTACTGTGAGCGGGGTGTGCGTATATATGTATGCGAGTGCACGAATTGGTGCGTGTGCGTTACAATCGTTACGAAATTATTATTAGTGCCTTTTGTAAATGTTTATTTATCATGGATAATGGGCTTTTTTTGTACGATGAATTACATAATACCCGAATAAAACTAGAAATATAAATGAAACACAAAAATTAAAATTTTAAATTTATTTATTTGAATAAAATAAAACATCTATGACATTTTATATTCCGTAGCATCAGACATTGAAAAAATTATGCTTTTGTCTATCACGAGTTAATATTTGCGACCAACCGCCATGCAAATATTATATATATCCTTGTCCGACAGGTTTTCAAGGATCATTTCACTGGGAATAATTGGCAATCGGTAATGTATCAAATGCAAGAAACAATCCAACGCCCATTTACGGCACAACGTTCCCATCTCCGTCTTGACATCCTTCGCGGTCCATCCGTACTTGTCGAATACTTTCATGTAGGTCGTGGCGTCGCTCAGGCTCAATCTATATCCTCCTCTGCGAAGGCGCTCGACGATCCCCAGCGCACTCGACGCCGTCTTGCTGAGGCTGACATAACTGTCTCGCCATTCGCAAATGCTCACGTCGAATTGACTCTCGGCGAGGAAAACGAAGTCGGTCAGATCGGCGCCACGATTCAGGAGTAGTTCGACGGTTTTCGGCAAGAATCTAGCCACGGCCCATTGCAGGGCTGTCTGGCCCTCGTGGTCCCAGGCGTCGACGTCCACGTGCTGATTCCTCGCGTCGCAGTACTCGAACAGCTTCTTCATCAGGCGATCCGTGTGGTCGTTCTGGCAGATCAAGTGCAGAGGCGTCACGCCCTGGACGTTGGCCAGATTCGGATCGGCGCCTCTCCTCAGCAGCAGCTCGGCCGCGTCCAGGCGCTTGCGGACCAGGGCCACGTGCAGTGCCGTATTGCCGAAGGCGTCTCGCGCGTCGACTTGCACTTCGTCGCCGTGGAGCTCCAGAAATAGATTCACCAAGGTGATCTCGTAGCGGGAGCAGAAGAATAAGGAAAAATCGTCAATGTCCTCGTCCTCGTCGCAGTGATGCTCGTCCTCTCTGTCGCAGATGACGTGGAGCGGAGTCCATCCCTCCACGTCCACCAGATTCGGCTTGGTGATTCTCCGCAGCAGCCAGCCGAAGAGGTCCGTGCTGCCGCAGCGCAGAGCCAAGTGCAGCGCTGTGTTGCCCACCTCGTCCTGGGCGTCGAACCGAACCGGATGATACTTGTCGTGGCTGGCCTCGGACAACCATATGGCCATATCCAAACCCTTGTGGCTACACTGGGAGATGACATGCAGAGGCGTACTTCCCCGCTTGTTGGCCCAGTTCGGATCCGCGCCGCTTCTCAGCAGCATGTGGACGATGCTCATGTATCCGTAGGTCGAAGCCATGTGCAGCGGCGAGTCACCCGTCTCGCGCCAGATGCAGTTGGGATCCTGGCCGTGCTCGAGAAACTTCTCGACGACGTCGGCGCAGCCGGACATGCAGGCCACATGGAAATGAGTCAAGCCGGACTCGTCGATGTAGTTTACGTCGTATCTCTGATAAATATCAAAGAGATCCGGGACTAGGGCACGCCTGAAGCCCGATCTGCCTCTAGCCGCGTGATGTAACGGTGTGGCGCGACGAACCAGCGGCCCGCAGTCTTCGTTGAGCTCGGGCTCATCCTTGTAGCCGGTTTCGATCACGAACTGAATGAATACCCTTACAACTGACTCGGTTTTGGACTTCAGCGAATCGATGAGAATTTCGTCGAGTTCTTTTGGCTGTAAAATATCTTGCAGTTCGATAGAAAAATCGAGTTGGGTTTTTTGTCGTTTGGAAATTACAGCTTGTTCCGTCCAGGCGTCGATCAAGTCGTAAAGTCGACTTATAAAGATTCTTCGTTCTTTTTCCACCTGCCAATCGACCTCTCGGCGCATAATTTCCAATTTTCTTAAATATCTTTGAGCGTCTTGGGCCATCGTTCTGAGCGATTCACACACAATTTACACTATTACTTGTAACTTAAAAAACTGTTCACTTCGAATCACTTGGTCCGGTCGAGTTCTTTGCTGTGCACGCGTAGACGACTTAACGCTTACTGAATGACGATTTGTATGGTGGATTGATATGTGTAGCACGAGTAAAAGTAAAAGTGAACACAAGAGAAAGAGAGAGGGAAAGATGCACGGCATACAGCATGACGACGATACAATGGCGTGTGAGCGCCACGAATAACTGCTTGCCAGTTTTTCGTTCAACCACGTGCTCGTTCAAAATGTTGAATAATTCAAAAACTATCAATTTTAGAGAAAAATGTAGAGGCCTTTTTTCTTTAAAATAGTCCAATTAACAATAATACTGTATTGACATATCGAAAATCATAAATTTTGGTCATTTGTTTCAAATAAAATTGATTTTTTCACCTATTTAATGACCTTCAAAGTACCTTTGATTCAGATCCTTAAAATATTAATATGAGATTTTTAGATTTTCATATTGAATTCTTTAAGTTTAACCTTAAAAGTGCTTATACGAACACGTGTAGCACGAGTAAGAGAAAATGAACACAAGAGAAAAAGAGAGAGAAAGATGCACGTCATGCTGCATGACGTCATTATGGCATATGAGCGTCGCGAAGCAGCTCGTTCGTATTACGGAATACGGAGGCACAATCGGTTTGTGGTGTTCGATAATAAGCACTTGATTAAAGTGCGCATCATGCAATACGTAACGTAAAAAAGTAAATGGTAAACTAATAGTCAAGGGGCCAGTGGGTCCACCGTGACCACGTGTTCTTTTATGGGTGCACCAATATTTTTCTTACGTATTTTGGCCTGCTGAAACCGAACTTCTATGGTGCATATCGCTGAAATTGGTCATAAAAAAGTTATAAATAAATAATTATGCAATAACTATAAAACTGCATTTTTTGCTCCAAAAACATTTTTTTCAGCACTTTTGGGTCATTTTAAACAAAAAAGTACTCTTGTCATTTTTTCGTAAACTCAATGGTTTACGAGAAAAAAGCGATTCAAATTTGAAAAAAATTCCGCAATTATCCATGTGGTTTCCCAGTGCGGCACCGAGCGGCATTATTTAGACGAATCGCTAAATTTTTAACTCGCTGTAAAAGTACCTAAATGCACCTAGAAAGAATATGAGCCATATGATTTCGATGGGAAATTGCTTCAGCTCTCCGATGGTGAGGTCAGATTTTCCAAAATTTTACATTTTACCCGGAAAAATTGCCGGAAAAACTTTAAAGTCGATTCATTTTCATGATTTTTCTAAATGGTCTAGATCGAAAGATCAGAAAATTTTCCATCGATATAGATACTTTCTAGAGAGGGTTTTTTTGATTTTGGCGAGATATAGCGAGAGAAAGAAGAAAAGACGTAGTTTTTCATGGGTATTGCATAGCTATTTGTTTATAACTTTTTTATGACCAATTTTAGCGACATGCACCATGGAAATTCGGTTTCAGCGGCACAAAATACATAAGAAAAATTTTGATGCACCCATCAAACAAGACGTGACCACGGTGGACCCACTGGCCCCTAGACTATAATGCAGTGTTGCCAAATCAAAAAAAATAAATTTTGGTCAATTTTTTGAAATAAAATTATTTAAACAATTATAGGCACGTTTTGCGAGCTGGTAACGTGCGAATTCGGTAATTTTACACATAGAGATGAAAATAATCGTCTGAAAAATTGTTTTCAAACATTGATAAGCCGACGCCTATGGAACATGTGGTACTGCGCGCGCCACGCGGATGGCTTGTCTCAAATGGTTCATGCTAGAATACATATTCTAAATATACTTAAAAGTATTGGGATCTGAGATCCATATATATAGGTATAGTAAACACATGGGACACTCGGATCAGCGACAGCCACGTTTTTATATATATAGGTATATAACCTATGTTAAAACTCGGATCATCTCGTGTTAGATCCGCCTCCATCTCAGATCCCAATATGGCACAAATAATTTGGAAATCTCGACACACACAACGATATCCAAAATAATGTGAGAATATTGAATTGTGGAAAAAATTTCTCCTACGCCACACCGTCGGAATCGAAAGTTCGATCGCGTCGCCACCGACTGTTCCCATGTCTTCTTCCGCACAGCGCGTAGAAAAATTTTCGGTGTAAATGTACATTGTACACTTACACAACACGCTCACTCATACACATTTATATATCTTTCTTTCGCGCTCGCTAATTACTCGCTGAACTTTTTTTCTCTGCCACTACTGTTGCTGTTGCTGCTGCCGTTGCTGCCGGGGAGAGTGCCTCTTCAGCCATTCGAAGGGGTTAAATGCGATCTATATCGTCTACACGTGTTATTATTGTTGTTGTCGCGTTGAGCGCGCGCCGGAGTCGAGTGTATATTTCTCTGCTGTTCGTTCACTGCCACATCTGCTGCTGCTACACCTTCTTTTTCATATGAAACTTCTTATGGTGCGTTTGCTATAGGGTAGTGGATCCGTAAAAAAAAAACGCGCGAGCGAGCCCGATAATCGTAGGTTTTTGCGGCTCAAGAGCGCCACATTTGTTTCGCAGATGGGGTCGCTTCTCTCCTCTGCGACAAGTAGCAATGCGAGTAGCAATAACGGTATGTAATCACTGCCAATACATAAAATATAGGTAGTTATTTCTTTGTTTTATTCTCAATCGTATTCATCAATAGTAATCGTTACCAAATCGATTCTGCTCGCACAGTTTTTTTGATTCTCGGTCACGTAAAGTTTCGTATATTAAATTGAAAGAATCATGATCGAAGACCGAAAAAAATTCCACTAGCTGGCCTGATGGTTAGCGAGTCGATTTGGTATGTTAAAAATTAAATAAGCAGACCCTGAGACGTTAGACAGCCTCGCTACAAAATAGATTTTATACTTTGCCAACAGATGTCTCACTCGAAATGCACGGTTAAATTGGTAAGGTTAATTTATTATATTTGCATGATAACCAACAATGAAGCGATTATTTGTTAGTCAATTTGCTTATAAGTGTTGTTGTGTTATAATTTTATTAAATGTATTATTATGCTACTTGTGCTTGTCATCGTGTTATGTCAAATTGTAACTGGTATCAAGAAAATAAAGTCGAAACGTACGATGTTAGTTATCTCTCATTTTCCTTCATCAATGCCGAAGAAATTCTCGGCTACATTCGGTCTCGAGGAATCATTTCTCCCGATCGGCACAAGATTTCGATTCGCTCGAAATCGCTGAGAATGATCTTTACATAATGGGAGAGGTGAAAATATCCTTCACGCGGGCGCGCGGCGCTATATAAATTAAACTTAATCCGCAGTGGTGGAGAGTCACGTTGAACAGCTGCTGGGGAGCAGAAGGAGAGAGAGGAGATAATATGTAAAGTTCGACGATAGTCGTTACCGTCAGAGGGAACAGATCGTAAACGGAGAGGTTGTGTAAAACGTGTATATGTGTATAGTTCAGCGTTAGAATGGAGTTAATAATGAGAGAAAATAAGGGAAGAGAGAGAGAGAGAGAGAGAGAGAGAGAGAGAGAGAGAGAGACAGACGACGAGCTGCAGAAACTACTGGGACAAATAATACGTCAGCTCGTATCATATCGCTTGAATATGTATGGCATGCGCGTGTGCAGTATAACATACATATCAATGCGCGCGTCAAGGACGAAACACCTCACGCCTCGGCGCAATAAAGTCAGCGTATGCCACTACTCCCTCTCTCTGTGCATCGTGTCTGGTCTTTCAAGCTCGCTCAGCTCGGCACGTGTGTATGTGTATACGCGAGCTTTCTGAATTGGTTTCGCCCGGGGGCTATATTACGACTATTTTCCCGCTGCTTCAAATATAATACGCGTGTGTGCCCTCTGTTTTTCTTTTGTCGAGTTTGGCGTTCTCGCGCAAGCCCGTTTTCTCTATGCAATGAATATACCTGAGCTAGAGAGAGAGAGAGAGAGAGAGAGATTGTGTGCGCACACTTGAAAGTTTCATTTTGGGCCGTAGAAAGAAGCGTCGGCGGCGGCGATGACCTCCCCGAAAAAAGCTTGGTATCTGGTCGGTTGGTTTTTTGATACGCGATTCTCATTTGTCTGCGTGTTATATATGCGGTACGTGCGCACCTGCCGATAAAGCACATATTTTCCGGACGAACTTCGGGTCGAATTCTCTCCCTGTCCAGACCGTAATCATCTCGGTTAATTTTTAATCATTATTATGACGTACGGTTAATGAAATATCGCTAAATATTTGCTCGACGCGCGAAAAAAAGCTGCGTCGAATTTAAATCGAGGAATAAAATTAACTCGATAATTAGCGGAGCATCGCTCGCACTTTTTTTTTTCATCATTATTTATATAGTTGCGCGCGATTAACGAACACATACGTGGCGGCGGCGGGGAGCCGGCACAAAAAGCTAGCTCGATCTGGCAAACAATTGTTCGAGAGAGGCTGAGGGTAGGAGGAAGGAAAAGTGCAACTAATGCAAAACCACGAGGCACGTAGCCTATATCCAAACAGAATAAAGCCACCGACCGCAGGAGGAAACAGGGGAGGAGGATGAGGAGGGGTCGAGGGGGGAGCTGCCACGAGGGTCTAGAGCTTGTGCGTTGTGCCGTACTACGTATATATAGAGGCTGCATAAGCAGAAGCGGCAACAACAGCAGCAGCAGTGGCAGTTGTGTGCAGGGGTCGTTCAGCAGCAACGGCAACAGCAACGGCAGCGGCAGCGGCAGAGGTAGCAAGTGCTGCTTCTCTGTAGATTTGTGGCCTCGGAGTCGGTTTAATGGGTAGCAGCTAGGCAGCGAGAGAGCTGGGGGAGGCAGCTGCTGCTGCAAGCTGCATTAACGCTGTACACAGAAGCTGCTTCAAAAGCGATCTTCTCGCAGCCAGTGAGAGAGAGAGGAAGAAGAAGAAGAAGAGAGAAAGAGAGAAAGAGAGAGAGAGGCAAACCACTGAAGTGCTAAATCGATGTTTGAGAAGAAGCTGGGATGATGGTGGCAGGAGCAGCAGCAGCAGCAGCGACGCAGCCGGGGGAGTATAACGCAACTTTTGACGCTGTTCACGCTCGAACGCGCTCCGTTTCCTCCGCTAACTCTCGCTCGCTCGCTTTTTAGCTCTCTCTCTCTCACTCTCACGTATAATTTACCAATTGTCGAATCGACGATATTTTTTTGCTTCCTCGACGCAGCAGCAGCAGCAGCACATTTCCCACGTATAAGCGCCACGTAGGCGTACACGCTTGCGCGTGTATTATGTACCTGCGCGCTGAATACGAAGCGCAATGATGAGATTTGATTTTGCGTTGCGGTGCTGTGCCTGCACGACAACTCGAATTAGCGTGCGAATTAATGCGGGAGAGAGAGAGAGAGAGAACCGAACGTGACGCGAATTTCGGAGTGTACGTGCGAGCGGCGGAGGAGCCGATGAAATGTAGCTCGCTCGTGCGCTGCTGCTGCTGCTGCTGTGTCAAAGGCGCGCGCGCGCGCGCTGAAAGCTTCCCGATGATTACTCATTCAAATCGGCGGCGGCGGCAGCGGGTTCAGCCCAAAATCACTGCGTTTTACTCTTATGTTATAGGTGTGGGTGATGTTATATGTTATGTTTTTACTTTCGCGGATCGGATGAAAATGAAATCAAAAGCTGTCATTGTTCACGTAGGAATTGATTGAAAGAATTAGTAGCTGAAATTTTTTGCATTTGGACTAAAGATTCGTTTAAAAGCGACCGATGTAAGCACGACAAATGAAATAAGCTTACTTTAAAATACCGTTAGCGGTACAAGTAGGTACTATATATTTCAAGTAAATTCGACTCTCCGAAACTCGTTTAAAACCCATTTACTCATTACGAATCAGTTGTAAACAAATAATTGACGAAAACAAATTAAAAGTTACCAAGATTATTTTGTCGTACTTTACTATTACAGGGGGGCGCACTTCCACTGACATCGTGTATAGTCATATTGAAGTGAGATATCCTTGAACTTATTATTCTTGAGTGAAATAAAATGTTACGAATTGGACATTTTGTGGTCTGGAAGATAATCATTGAGTGTTCTCATAGAGATTTGAAAATAAAATCTTGTATATGTATGAACTATTATAAAACTTTGAAAATAACCATGTGACTTTTATTACTTTATAAATCGACATTTGCAAAAATAATGAAAAAGTTTTGCAAAATCCACTCTCTACCGTCCCCAATTAAGATTAGCTGCTATCGTTTGCCGAGGATCATCCACTGCGTGCAACGATGCCAATATATAATATCTACGCGCGCAAGAGTCGATATTGCGCCGTGTTCCGAAGGTGCAAGGGACGCATTGTATGCGCGAGCACGCGCGCAATTAGCCTCGAAGCGATCTCTTGTGAAACTTCGGGGGCTCCATTAATGGCCCGAGGCTGCGCGCATGCATATCGCATGTTGTACTACACACCGAGAGAGAGCGAGCGCATAGAGTGTCGAAGATATTATATACCAGTGCACGCGAAAGTTACTCCTCCCCCAGACCCTTTTTGCAGATCTGCACGTACGTATATGTACATGTAACGCGCGCGCGCGCGCGCGGGTGTAACAAAAGTACAGAGCTGCGGGGGGGGGATACGCAATATACGGAGGCGACGGATTTAGCGCGAGCGATCGTTCAATTGTAGCGCGCGGCGAGCCACACATGCGCCTAGTACCGTCATGCAGCACTCGAGTCGTGCGATATGGACTGAATAATGCAAGGGTGTGTATATAGCTACTCGAAGAAAGAGCCCAGCAGCAGCTCGGATCCCTTTTTTGCATTGACGCTTTTTTACACGGGCGAAAGACACACACACACACAACCCGTATCTCGGCTATCTCGGTGTTTCGCCATTGAACGCCTTCGAAGGGCTTATATATTCTCTTCTACCTCCTTGTTTTTAAATTATTCAGCCTATAGGTACATGGCTATCTTTCTCTCTCTGCTTATATGGTTGGGCGCATAGGTCGTTAATCATGCAGCGTTCGGTTATAGCTGAAGTTTCGTCCTGCCCGCACCACCTCTTGACCACCTCGTTGTGACTTGCCTTGCCTCGCCTCGCCTGAAGCGTGCCAGTCCACTTTCGAAGCTTTTCAAGCGGATAATAACGCGAGCGTCGAACGACAGCCACGCGACGATCTCCGCTCTCGTTGAATATACTGTATATATACGCGGTTGAGCAAGAACACGAGATCCTTGAAATCGTTGCCGCGGCTATATAAGTTGAAGTCAAGGACAAAACTTGTGAACGATTTTTGTGTGGTATTGGACCGCGAAATTTCCGTAAAGAGATCGCTGTAAGACACCGATGAAGTATTTTTGAGCGGTTCGCAGACGAAAGTATCGAGTCAAAGAATTCATCATTTCAAGGAGGCGAAACATTCAGTCCGTCTCAAAGCCGTGCTCTGACTTATACAATCAAGTTTCATTTATCAATTGGTACAAAAAACTACAATGCTTAGACTTATACAATTATATTTACTTTGTCACTTGCAGATTTACAAATAAGATGCTCGCCATCTAGTAGTGGAAAGTGGTATTATTTTGTAAAAAGACGTTAAAATCGGGTGTAAATTTTTGAAACAATAAAATTTTCTCTTAAAGGCCATTCAAAACGTGCTTAATATTTATAATATAATTAATAATAATACATTTGACGACACTTTTAATCGATATTTTTTGTTCATTAGGCCATTATTCATATCGAGTATTTCTGCCAGAGTTAAATGCTAAAACTTCTTATTGTAAAGTACGACTCGAGTATCGTATACAAATTTACAGGTAATACGAGGTACAATGCGTTCTATCATAAGACAACGACGGGGAAGGACTGGACACACACACACACACACACACACATATTGAAAGTGCCGGCGTACACGAGCGAGGCGAGGCTGAAGGCAAGGCACGCGAGGGAGAAAATGCAGAATGTGGAAAGCGGAAATTGGATCGAATGGCTTTCCTCATTAGATCGTCCGTTATATTGGCAGCGTATGGGATTTAATTGGAGAGAGAGCGAGAGAATCCAAAGGGTGGGGTTCAAGCTCGTGTGCATGTGTGCGAGGAGGAACCGTAGAGAGAGTGTAGAGCGAGCGAGAAACGAGAAGCTATATGCGCAGCTAGCTCGTTAGGCCATTGTGCGCGCACGGGGGATAAAAACTATTGGTTAGCGAGCGAGTGAGAGAAAGAGAAAAAGCTGCTCTCCGGGAAATCGATATACGATTGTTGCTCGGTTCCAGCGGGACCGTATACTTATATAGGGCTCCAATGTGTGCGCACCTTCGCGTCACGACCGACTCTCGAAGCAATAGGATGGATTTTCCACGGGAGTTTTTTTTTTTTTTTTAATCTCGGTCCAGCGCGCGAGGTTTTAGCATAGATGCATTCATCGAGTATTGTAAGTATTTTACTCTCTATCTCCGTCAAGAACGTCGTAGTTGCTCCATCTAATAGCTATAATCTACTCGGGGGTGCTAAGTAAGGTAAGTATTATGCAATTACACGTAAGCGTCGGTACAATTGCGCCGCGTTATCCTACATTATGCTGAGCGATCGAAAGCTCGAGCTTTCGAGTACTTCTATGCGTATATGGAAAATCTGCTGTAGCTATGTAGCTGCTCTATGTACATAAGCATCGCACCGAGGACTTTTACGATACAGTGTCTCGCTATAAATGGGGGCTGCTTGGGTAAAGAAGAAAGAAGAAGAAAAAAGCAAAAAAAAAAAGCTCGTTCGCTCGTGCTCGTCGTAAAATCCTCCGCTGCTGCAAGCTCCGACAAAATCAATGCCGATGTATAACGGCAATACGGCACGAATCATTAGATCTTTGCGAGCTTCGCGACACACGACACACGATGCAGAGCATAAAGTAAATTTATACAAGCAGTACAGAGCTCTGTGTGTGTGTGTGTGTGTGTAGCATAGAAATCGCTGCGCAGCGTCTGCGCGAGGGGGGTTGTGCGCACTGCATCCGTGCGAGCGCGCGCGTCAATTTCGCAAAGTGCATGACATGCACGCCACGTTTAAGAGTCTGTACGACGCGCTGTATATATGTATAGGCACTAGCTTTCGCGACGAGGTCGTTGCCTATATTGTCTCGGAAGATTTTTTTCTTCTCCTCCTCCCCCTGTTGCTGCCGTTGCTGCGCTGCTTCCATATATATACCGACGCGGTTGTGTGCTGTGGTTTGTTTTTAAGAGAAGTGCTTTGTCGAACTTCTCCGCTTGTTTTCCCGCTGTATATATAAATGCAGGTGTGTATATACTACGCTCGTTATATGCTCTCTTCGCGTGTTTACGCCCGTGCGCGCGCGTGGGTCGAGATACGTGAAGCGTGATTTTTGACTCTAGGTGTTGGATATATATATGTGAAAAATAAAAGCTACAGCTGTGCAGAGGTGGAGAGAGAAAAAAAAACGTGAATCTTTAGCACTATTTGAAATTTTCGAGATGTTGTCAATCGCCACGTGTATGGTTTCTTCAATAAACGACCGTTGGATATTTTAATGTAGATAATATATAAGTTTCGACCAGTCGACTTCTTTTCGAGTACTCGAGCTTTTTTCGAGAATTTCAATTCTAATTCAATAATTTTTTTCATATTTATACTTTTGATGATGTTAAGGAACATTATTCTCAATACTTCGTACGTGCTCATCGATAACAAAAGTTTAAAAAAAAGGGGGAAAACAATTTTCCAAAAAAAAATATAGTGTACAGTTTGTGATGGAAGAGACATTGACAATTATATTATAGAAACTTGCAGCATCAATTGGTACACTTGTCAAGAAAATTATTAAATCGCTTTAAATTATTTCATAGATGAAATAACTAAAATACGCATATAATTGAAAAAAGTTTAAGTTACCCGTAATATAATACGCAACTGCGCGTGCTGGCGATTTATGAAGAAAATTGGGGTGTTCTTCACGTTCACTCGTTGCGAGTCACGATTTTTTTTTTGTTTTTTTTTGACAACGATCGTTGATATCGACAGACCAAACAATTGTAGCATCTGTCGAAAAGTTTTTCTTTGCGTATTTTCTTGCCTTTTTTTCTTTTTCTGATCGAATTCGATGGAGGCCTGGATTTCTCTTTGCTCTCGATGCTTCTTACATCTTTAGGGCATTCGTGGACCATTTCTCGATGCTTCATCAAACTGCTTTGAATTCTAAATCTCTGCTCGCACTTGTCGCATGCGTAATCTTTGCGACGTATGCTTGCAGCTTCGTGTATCTTAAGGTGCAAGATCAAGCTTGATTTACGTCCGAATTTCTTTTCGCAATAGTCGCAGTGATAATAATCTTTGCGATCTTCTCGCACTGTCTTTCGAGACTTGATCAAATTAATTTTAAGCCCGAATTTGTTCTCGCACTTGTTTGCAAAATCTTTGCGACCTTCGTGGACTTTTGTTATAGGCAAGAGCAAATGCGATCTTCGTAAGAATTTACTTTCGCACTTGTCACATGCTAAATCCTTGCGACCTTCGTATACTGTCCTTTGGTGCTGTAACAAATCTGATTTTCTTCCGAATTTTTTCTCACTATTGACGCATGAAAAATCTTTGTGCCATTCATGGACTGTCTTTTTATGTTTTCTAAAACTGCTTCGATCTCCGAATTTCTTCTCACACTTGTCACATGGGTAATCTTTGCGACCCTCATGGACTGTTTTTTTATGATTTCTCAAATTGCTTCGATCTCCAAATTTCTTCTCGCAAGAGTCGCATGCGAAATCTTTATGACCTTCATGGACTGTTTTTATGTGGACGTCTAAATACCTTTTATATCCAAATTTCTTCTCACAGATGTCACATACGTAATCCTTATGACCTTCATGGACTGTTTTTATGTGGACGTCTAAATACCATTTATGTCCAAATTTCTGTTCACACTCGTCGCATTTGTAATCTTTGCGACCTTCATGGATGATCTTTTGGTGATTGAGTAAATTTGATTTTCTTCCAAACATCTTCTCGCACTTGTCACACGCAAAATCTTTGCAATTTTCGTGGACTGTCCTTTGGTGTCTAATCAATGTTGATTTTTCTCCAAATTTCTTTTCACACTTGTCACATGCGTAATTTTTGTGACCTTCGTGTATTGTCCTTTGGTGAGTTAACAACTTCGATTTTTGTCCAAATTTCTTGTCACACGCGTAATCTTTGCAATTTTCGTGTACCGTCTTTATGTGCATTAACAAACTCGATTTTTTTCCAAATTTCTTCTCGCAATTGTCGCATGCATAATCCTTGCGACCTTCGTGTACTATCCTTTGGTGCGTTAATAAATTCGATTTTTTTCCAAAAATCTTCTCGCAATTGTTGCACGCGTAATCTTTGCGACCTTCGTGTACTGTCCTTTGGTGAGTTAACAACTTCGATTTTTGTCCAAATTTCTTGTCACACGCGTAACACGCGTAATCTTTGCAACTTTCGTGTACCGTCTTTATGTGCATTAACAAACTCGATTTTTTTCCAAATTTCTTCTCGCAATTGTCGCATGCATAATCCTTGCGACCTTCGTGT